>JAODAL010067449.1:0-17289 GCA_025379985.1 Phyllomedusa bahiana | reverse complement strand
CCCAGGAACTGCATCTGCCCAAGGAAAGCGTGTGAGAGACACTGAACTTCGAAAAGGGATGTATAGCGTAAAAGCAGTTTAAACAAATTCGAGACAAATAAGAATGTAATGATGAAACGGACTTTTGATGTTTTTTTCCTTAAATTACCAACTTGACAGTACCATTGGTAGCAGTGAGAACATGCCAATGGGAAACATCGAAGTTCAGGATAACAGAACTTAGTACTTTTGGTGGTAGTACATGTGGAGGCCTTAGAAAAATAAAGATTTGGAGGATTACAAGGAGGAGGAGTAAGAGGTGTATGCAGTGCACATTAAAGTCATACAGGTGTAAATTTCAAAATTACATTCAGCCGTAAGACTTGTAAATCTAGCTGTTGGCAGAAGTAGAATACAATTTGAAGAAGCAACAGGCACAGGAACTACAAACATGAGATGTAGTGTAGTTTAAATGTGTATTTCACATTGTCAAGAAGACGTGCTACAGTTTATTAGTCAGTGACATCAACAACCGGAGCAACAAAATGGTCAGAGATCCACGCTTAATTCATTTTGATAAATGGCAAACGATCCACATTGTAGGGGAAAGACGGATACATTTGTCAGTTATCACCCCGTCAGCTGGCTGCTGGGTAGGATAAAACTTCTATGGCGTGTCGAGCATTCTCTGGCTATTCATCCAGTTTGGACACCCAGAAGTCGAATGGGTCCAAACCAAGTCCAAAAACACCAGTGATGAGCCGCAGGTAGTCATGGACTATGTTCTCGAAGTGGTCTCTGTGTGTCTGAATGCTGCACTGCCTTTTAGGCGTTGGTGAGGTGGTAAACATCGATTGCAAAATGTCACTCAGTAGAGTCCTCCCACACTGCCTGCTGCTGCTGCGGCTACTTGTCATTGTACTGCTAACATTGTTCCACCGTGACATTATAATGTGAAGAAGATGCAAAAGATGTCTTGAGTTGGTCAATGAGCACTGTCTCACATTCCTGCATTCTACTGTCAACGTCTGTGGGTGGAAGTAAATTGCTCACTTTTGTCTTGTAATGTGGATCAAGGAGGGTGGCCACCCAGTAATCGCTGTTCATTTTTATTGCCTTGATGCATGGATCATGTTAATGTAGCATCCAAGCACTCATGTGTGAGAT
Source organism: Phyllomedusa bahiana (assembly GCA_025379985.1). Taxonomy (NCBI): domain Eukaryota; kingdom Metazoa; phylum Chordata; class Amphibia; order Anura; family Hylidae; genus Phyllomedusa; species Phyllomedusa bahiana. Next base: position 16,143 of record JAODAL010067449.1, on the reverse strand, counting down.
GCTGCCGGGATCTCCTAAGTCTCAGGGTCGAGGGGCACTAACCAGATCTTCTTCCTCTTCCTCCTCCTCCTGTAATCTGTGCCAACCTCTTACCACTGAAGGGGAATCAGTACCAGTGGTGTCCACCCATGCTTCCTCATCCTCCTCTACTTCCTCATCCCGACCATCACCAGCGTCCTGGCTAGCCTAATGCACTCTACTCTGTGAGATGAACTGCCATCCTGCACCCGCCCTCAAACCACCGCCTAAAGAAGACCTATACAATTGTGAAACAGTCGGGTCTTATACATTCTCTGGTGAGTAAGGCTCTGTGTCTACCTCCTCTTCCTCCATCACTGCTGGGACCTGATGCCGCAGAGTGCCTAACGCTTGTTCCAGCAAAAATATAACCACAATGGTCATGCTTACAATGCCAATGTCCTGACTGAATATTTTGGTGGCCTCTTCAAAACTGCCAAAGATGGTGCAGAAGTCCTTCATCTGATTCCACTCTCTATGGGTCAAAAATCCGAGGTCCGCAACACTGCTAGTCAGGCCATGAGAAACTTCATAGTGCATAATAGCATTACGCTGCTGCCACAATCGCTGGAGCATGTGAAGGGTGGAATTCCAGTGTGTTGCCATATAACATACCAGACGGTTGACAGGGAGGCCCAGATGACGTTGCAACGTTGCCAGTCATGCCGAAGCAGGGTGCGAATGCCGGAAGTGTGAGTTAAGACCTCGAGCCTTCCTCAGCAGTCAAGAACCGGGTAATGCTTGATAAATTTCTGTACAACCAGATTCATGACATGTGCCAGGCAAGGGATGTGCGTAAGTCTACCGATCCTATGGGCAGCAAGGAGATTTCTTCCATTCTTGCACATCACCTTGCCTGGTGCCAGGTGCTTAGCACCCAGCCCCTGGTCGGTCTGAGTGCGCAGAACCGTCCTTAGCTCTTGACCTGTGTGTTGACGGTCTCCAAGACAAATTAATTTGAGAATGTCCTGGTTTCTGGACTCTGCACATCCCAACAATGTGGAAGAGTGTCGGCCGAGACTAGGGATGAGCGATATTATCAACAAAAGTTTAAATCGGCACGGATTTTAGGCTTATAGGAAATTTCTGATCACACGATATTTTAGGTGACAATCTTACAGATAATCTATTACTATCGCGTCATTTTCAGCGTTTCCTGTCATCTTGGCGGTCAGCCAATCAGCTCTGAGGATAGAGGGGGGTGAGGAGGATGTACAACGTCACCACTTTGCGGTGTATGGATCTCATTGGCTGCAAAAATCACATGACCTCGTTTTATCTATGCAACTGCATTTCCTGTTCAGCTCATTTTCTGTCTATAACATCTCACAGCAGGACATGTTGGCGTTTAAACCAATAGCTGTTCTAACAGCTCTGAGAGATAGTCTCTTCTAATACAAGAAACCATCCACATAGCTATAGCTTAGAATATTGTTAGATTAGAGAATTTCACTTCTTATTTAGTTAGATAACGTTTTAAAGATATCTACTGGTGTGTGTAGTCGCGGGGCTGCGGGGGAGAGGGGTGCGGCAGGAGCAGAGGCTTTGGAAAGGAAGGGAGATATTGTGCAGCTCAGTGCGTTCTGTGACCTTGAATTGAAAAGGCATTATTTACCACTTTTTTGGCCAGCGGACCTCTGATAGGAGGTGAAATTGTCCCTGTTTTTTCAGTTCTATTGCAATCACTGCGTGTCAGTGTTCCCAAAAACCGGCATAACTTATCCCTATAACTTTTAAATAGATTTATTGAAGTCCGTGTGTCTGTTTGCCGCAAAGAACTCAGTTGTACGCATATTGTGTTATACATATTTTTTCGTAAATTATTCCTGTTGTCAGTGGTGCGAAGACCGCCATATTAATCCTTATAACATTTAAATACTCTTATTGCGGTCCGTGCGTCTGTTTCGCGCATAGAGCTCAGTTGTACGCAAATTGTGTTATACATATTTTATAGTAAATTACGCCTGTAGTCAGTGGTGCGAAGACTGCCATATTAAACCATATAACATTTAAATATTCTTATTGCAGTCCGTGCGTCTGTTTGGTGCATGGAGCTCAGTTGTACGCAAATTGTGTTATACATATTTTATAGTAAATTACACCTGTTGTCAGTGGTGCAAAGACCACCATATGTAATCCATATAACTGTTCAATACTTATATTTACATAGTTACATAGTTAGTACGGTTGAAAGAAGACACGTGTCCAACAAGTTCAACCAAGGGTGGGAAAATGTGGGTGAGGGAGAGAGACAAGGACTTTAAGCCCAGGCTCACCACTGGTTAATGCCCTGGAACCCATAAGGCAAGAACCAATCTGCTCCATATCTCTGACCTCAGAGCCTCCACCAGCCAGGATCCAGAATTTTACATAGCTACATACGCATTAATATTCTTTAGTTCCAGGTAGGTATCTAAGCCTTTTTCTGAAACTCTCTACAGTTCCTGCTGTGACCAGCTCCTCAAGCAGGCTATTCCACATCTTCACAGTTCTTACAGTGAAGAACGCTCTTCTCCTCTGGAGATTGAATCCATTTTTCTCTAGTCGACGGGAAGGTCCATTTGTCTTTTGAGGGGGCTTCATTTGAAAAAAAATTTTCCCCATACTTTTTGTAGGGACCATTTATATATTTATATAAATTAATCATGTCCCTCACTCAGTAAGTCTCAGTTTGGCGCTAATTGTGCACTTGTACACAAATTGTTTTACACATTATTTCCTAGTAACTTCCGCCTGTTGTCAGTGGTGGCAAAACCGCCATATGTAAACCATATAACTTTTTAATACTTCTATTTCACTCAGTGCACTCAGTTGGCATATCTGCATTTGTACGATAAGATGGTTGAAAACTATCAATTGCTAGTCCTACTGAGCAGTTGTATATCTCAGGGACTGAAGGAAGAACACTGTTGATTTTGTGTTACGGTTCCACCAGACCGCATTTCACAGATATTTGATAGAAACAATTCTGTTTCTAATCCTAGTTGGCTGTTGGAAATTAGAGGGATTTAAGAATAGCTGTGATTGCCGTCTTTCAATAAGAGACTGTCAAAAACTCTTCCATACCTTTTAAATTTTTATACTTCTGAACATGGAGCGAACTGCAGGTGGTAAGCGAGCAAAGAGGGGTGTAGGACATGTAGGTAGAGGTATGAGAGAAGGTGCTCCTTCCAGTGCTGGCGACAACATGCAAGCCAGCGTATCGTTGGTTGCAGGACCATCAGGCCTGTCATCGCCAATCAGCTTCGCCAATCTGTTCTTCAGTGGTAAATGCAACCTGCATCCAGCAATCTCACCTCCTCATCCTCCAAGTCACGGCCACAAATGTCGTCATCATCATCGTCAGCATCCGTCCAACATGAAGCGAAGGCAGCCCAAATGTCAACTCATGTACCCACCACCGTGGATAATCCATTTCCTGAAGACCTCTTTGATGACAAAATGCGATTGGGGTCAGAAGGCATTTCAAAAGATCAAGAGGTCTAAGAGGATGGTTTGTCTGCTCTGACGCCCAATCGCTGATGCCATCAGAGGAGGAGAAGGAAGCCGGTCAATCGGCAAAAATCCCTGGCAGTCGGCAACGCCTTGCAGTGCCTGTTGCTTGCACCCCCGGCTCCAGGATTCAGAATGTCGGAACGAGGAAGCACCCGTGTTGATGATGATGATGTGATGATGAAGACATTGCGGATCCAACGTGGGCTTTTCAGCAAAATTTGCTTGTGAGTGCTTCATCACTAGATGAGGAAGTAGACGATGGGGTAGTGTCAGTACGGGTCCCGCCTCAAAAAGGGAGAGGGCGGTCGCACAAGTCCGCTGAGATGATCCCGCCATCTATGATCAGCGGAAACTTATCGCTGTCGAAAAGGTGCAGGACTTCTCAAGCCTGGGCCTTTTTCGATCAAGCCTCTGATTCAGCCAGCGATGTCATATGCCGCCTTTGCCGTAAACGCTCAGTAGAGGGAAAATCTTAGGGTTTTAACCACCACCAACATGTCTAGTCACATGCAGCGAAGCATGATTTTGAAATGGAGGGAACATTTTGGCGAAAAAAGGCCATACGGTCCCGAGCTTCCAACCACTATCACACCCTCAGTCCCCTGCCTCCTCCTCCTCCGCCATTTCCCAAAAACCCAAAGCATTCCAGCTGCCCATGTCTCTCAGCGTCATGAGCAAGGATCAGCCTCCGATTCAGCCTCCACCGTCGCCCGAGAACCATCACCACCACCAGAGACCCATCCTACCCCTTCTCCTTCCACCAGTTTGACCCGCATGCCATACAGCGGCCAGTCTAGCAGCCAGCCTTCTGTGTACCAGGTTTGGGAGCAGAAGAAACACTTTAACCCAAACCATCCCAAAGCCAAAAGCCTGAATTTCGTCATTGCCAGGCTTTTGCCCTTGGAAATGTTGCCTTTCCGTCTGGTGGACACAGATGGGTTCGGCAATGTCATGGCCCTTGCCTGCCCCCAAAAAGCTGTCCCTGCCCTGGCCAGCCACGTGTCATCTAAAATCTGTAGCATGTTGTCTGCATCTGTGTCTGGCAAAGTCCTTCTGACCACTGATACATGGACTAGTAAGCACGGCCAAGGCCGCTATATCTCTGTGACAGCTCACTGGGTGAGCTGGGTGGATGTCTCTGGTGATGACGGTGGCTCTCAGGCTCGGCGCATGCTTTTCAAAGCCTCAGGGATGGTGCAGGTTTCTTTCCCCCAAGGTCCACTGGTAGCATCACGTGCCCAGAGAAACCAGGCCGTGTTGAAATTAATCTGTCTTGGAGACCGTCAACACACAAGTCGGGAGCTGTGGACGACTCTTCGCAAGGAGACCAAGCACTGGCTGGGTGACAAGAACCTTGTGCAAGGCAAGGTGGAGTGCGATAACAGTCGAAATCTCTTGGCCGCCCTTAAGATCGGTAGGCTGGAGCACATCCCTTGCCTGGCACACGTCATGAACCTCGTCGTCCAGAAATTTCTAAAGCGCTACTCGAGTCTGGACTGCCTGCTGAGGCAGAGACCGGCTTAAGATCATGGTGCACGACTATCTGCGTCTCAACACCAATGTTTTTGGATATGTTGCGGACCCAATCGACTTCTGGGTATCCAAAATGGATGAATGGCCCGAGCTCGCTTGCCACGCCATAGAGGTGTTTTTCTGCCCAGAAGCCAGCATCTTTTCTGAGCGGACCTCCCGCACAGCGGGAGGAGTCATTTCAGACAAACACTTTCCGGGGTTTTTTCCCCAAATTTAACTGTTGGATTTTTTGATTTTCTCAAGTTTAAATCAGGCATGGATTTCTGAGATTTTTGTTCCCCCCAATTGCCGGGGGTCCCCGATTATTGCCGGTCTACTTCAAAATTCCTTTTTCAAACAGAAATGGTCCTTTAAAAAAAATTTTTTTAAAATGTCTTTCTTACTGAATTTTTTTTTAAATTTCCCCCAAAAAGGTCATTTTGCTGGTTTTGCGGGTGAGGAGACTTGTAAAAAAAAATTTTTTTGTAGGGGTTTTTCCAGGGAAAAAAAATTTATTCCATTTACTCATTTTCCTTTCTTTTCAATTTTTCGCCTTTTCCGGGGTTTTTTGGGGTCATGGGCTGTGGAGATCACTAAAATAAAGGGTCCTTTTGAACAGAAATGGGGTCTTCAAAGTGGGTATTTCTCCCTCAAAATTTTTTTAACATTGGCTGAGAAGTCTTTTTTTTTAATTTTTTTGGGTAATGCTGCTATGAAATGCAGCTATACTACAGGTCCTTTTTTTAAAAATTTGTAGGTTTTTAAAAGACAAATTTTTTCTTCACAAATTTTCAAAAAAGTGGCCAAAGGGCAGGTTTTGAATTTTTGGGGGCATGTTTTCTGTAAATAAAGCATACCCACAGGTTTCCCTTTTTTAAAAAAAAGGGGTTCTAATTTAAAATTTGGTTCCTTTTACAAATTTTTCAACAGTGGCTGAACGGGTTTAAAGGTTTTTTAGCTCACACTTCTGCTTCCGTATTGTTCAAACAAAACTGTTTTGTTGCAGCATTTAAAAAGATTTTTTTTTCCGTGTTAATAAATTTAAGGCCCCCTCTGGCTTTTCAACCCCATCCATGTTAAATCCGGCGGGTGCTAGCTGAAAACCCGCGGATCCACATTTACAGCCTCACCGCCTTGATCAGAAAATTTTCCCTTTAAACCCCCCCTTTACAGTAGAATTCGTATTTTCAGCAGGCCTCTTTTACCCACTGGGGGCATCTGTTTCTTTTTTCTCACATTCTAAAGTATGGTGGAAAAAAGTCACCCGTAAATGGCAATTTGCTTTTAGCGGGGGCGGGGGATTTGGGAAAAACCTTTTTTTTTTTAAAATATAGGGTTTTTTCTTATTTCAAAAATTTTTTTTGAAGGTCCAAAAGGGGCCCTATGCGGATTTTTGGGTCATGCTGCGTTACAGTTTGGGTGTCAATGCCATTTCACTCTTCAAAGACACTTTTTTCCGGCATTTTTTTTAATCGGGGGGTCATATTTTTGGGGGTCATGCTTGGTACGGGGACGGGTAAGTCAATGCCAGTTAAATTTAAAATGGTGGTTAAGAGACTCCTTTTTCCAGCACTTTTTAATCTGTGGGTATGCAGTTTTTAAGGGTCATGTGCGGTCCAGGACGGGGTATAAATGTCCATTAATAAAATGGTGGTTCAAAAAATTACTGCCTTCTGACCCTTTTTAATTTGGGGTCATGCGGTTAAGGGTCGGGTACAGGGATAGTAAATAGTTGTGACTTTTTTCGTGACCTTTTTGCCTAATTGTCACCCAAAGAGTAGCACAATCCAGTTTTATGTTGTGCATGCTGATTCCGCTTCTCCTCCCCTTTTGGTGTAGGAATTAAGCGTTGTTTCCCCCCCATAGACTTTAATGGTCTGGGGATTTCTATTATCGGGTACAGATACGGGGATAATTGCCCATATGACTTCGATCTGATAACGTAGTTGACACAATGCTCATCATGCAGACCCATCCCAGAGGCATGTCATCCACCAAACTCAACCTAGATTTTAGTGAAATGTAATGCTTTGACTGTGTTACTAGCCCCATGTTTGTAGTGAGTGGTTTTGCTGGCACAGATACAGCCAAGCGCTGCAATCTTTTTTTGCAATGTGGCTGGCCAGGGGGGGAAGTTTTTGGGGAAAAAAAAATGCCCGCTCGGGATCTTATATTGCGGGGATGCCCGGGCCATGACGGGCAGAAAACCCCCTTTTTGTCCCTCAGGGGGAAAACCCCCTTCCAAGGGGCCCAAAGTGGCAATGGACATTAGGCTTTTGGCTTTGGAGGTTGGGAAGGAAAAAACGTTTTTTTTATGCGCCCCGACTGGGCACAGAGGCTGGTTGCCGGGGCTGGTGCTGTACTGGCGGTCCAGTGGGAGAAGGGGGAAGGGGTAGGCTGTGTTTCTGGTGGGGGAAATTGGGTGACAGTATTTGGGACTGGGAAGGGCTTGCCATGCAGCTTTGGAAAACGGGGCAAGAGGGCACTTGGGCTTGGAATTGGAGGAGGGGAAGAAGGGCTGTCATGGGGGGTTGGGAAAAAGCCAGGCCCTTGGGGGGCCCTTTTTTTCTCAAAAGTGCCTTTCCAAAAATTATGTTTTTACTTGCATATGCGGTTCGTGCTCGTGGTGTTGAACTTTTTTATACTCTTTTTTTAAAGGGACACGTTAAAAATAAATCTGGCTTTATGAGTCGGGCGGTTAATTGAGGTTTGATAAAAAAAGGGCCAGGTTAAAAAGGGCCGGACTCTTTGGTGTAAAAAAACTAGTCCCGGTGTTCCGTTGTCCCAAACTGACCAGGGCTGGCGGTGAAATTGTCAGCGAACTTGTGCGCCCGGCCTACTCCCTTTGTGTGGGGGGGCCCCGCTCTAAATTTAAACCCATAAATCCTCCCCCTTTCCCACTGATGTTTGCGCTGCCGGGCTGCTCCCTAAAATGGGAAATATTGGATCCTAATGTCATAAACCCACATGTGATTCCTTTCTGAAAAGTCTAATCTCAAGCGGGCGGGTTAGAAGCCAAGCTACTGTGAGGCCCCGGCTGCCGCTCTGTATTTTGCTGAGGGGGGCCAGTTTCCCCTTCTCCTCTTTGAGGGCATCAGCAAAGGGGGCATCAGAGCAGCAAAATCATCCTCTCGGGCCCTCTTAATTTATTTTGAAATGTTTGGGGCCCCCCAACCGCATTTTTGTCTTCAAGGTTCTTCGGAATAGGGATTTTTCCCCGTGGTTTTATATTGGGTGAAAATTTACCCCGTTTTTTTGTTTTCGGGTTTGGGGAATGATGTTGGAATCCCCCCCCCCCCCCTTTGTGCCTCTGACTGAGGGGGAAGAGGGGGTAAAATGCTGGAAGCAGGGGGGGTTAAAACCATTGAAAAAACAGATTGGCATTGTTTTCCCGTACTGAGTTTCATAGAATCATAAAATAGTTTTCTTTCTATAAAAAAGATTTTTTAAAACAGAAATCTTATGCAAAAACTGAAACCCCAAAAAAAGAAAAATAAATTTTAAATGGGCATTTCAATAACATTTTTCCCAAAGAAAACTCTATTTGAAATAGATTTCTTTCTATAGATTTATTAACATTGTCTTATGCAATGGCTGTACTCCCAAAACAGCAAAAAATTAACATTTGGAAACTCAATAGAATTTGCACCAAGCAACCACTATTTCAAATAGATTTCTTTCTATAGGAGATTTGTTAACAGTGTCTTATGCAGTATCTGTACCCCCAAAACAAAAAAAAAAAATGGGGGGCCCCTTTTTACGGCCCCGGTGTGGGGGGATTCCCGCAGATCCTCCCGCACCCTGCGTTTTCTGTCGGCATTAAACTCGCCGCGTTGTGACGGCAGGGCGCGCAGGGGGGGTACTGCGCCCAAATTTAAGGGCCCAGCGGCCGGGATGTTTTGGGTTAAAGGGCTTTGGGTCCCTATGGGAAGCCCTCCCCCTTTCCCAGAAACCCTTTTCCCAAATTCGATAGCCCCCTGTGCCTTGAGGGGAAAGGGTTTTTTCCCATATGGGTTTTCCTTGCGTTATCCTTTTGGCCCTTTCCCTACTCCCTCCACCCCTCGCCCACAAAAACTTTCCCGCCTGTCCTAAATTTCCCGCCTGTCCCCGACTACGAGCCTGCCAAATTGATTCTGTACCCCCGCCACACCTCGGCGCCATCGAAAAGTTTTGCGGGGGCTCTGGTAAAAAACCGGGACCTACTTTAGATTGGGCCCCTGGCCATCCCATTTGACCGTTACAGTTCGTTTCCCGGCCATGGACCCCTGCCAAGGGGCCTTCCCGGGGAACCCCTGACATCACCCCATCATGGCCCAAAACCAATCAAAGCAGATCACGCGCAAGCACAACAGCAAACCCGGGGCTTCTATAAAGCAGCAGCCCCTCGGCATCAGAACCCGCGTCGGAACCCGGTTTGGCTCCCCCCTTTGGCAGCCTTTTCAAGGGTTTGCCCACTGGTCCTAACCCCGGTTGTCCATGCCGAGGGAAAGTTTGATGGGACCCCAAAGGATTTGGGGTTTCATAAACCCAGTGCCCCCTCCCGTGGAACTTTGACTGGTCTTTCCCTTTTCAAAAAAGGTCCAAGGGGGGCCCTTCGTGGTCAGTCTCTCCCCCGGAAAAAAGCCCTGGGCGGGGCCCAACTCCATTTCGGGGACGAGGTGACCCGGTCACAGTGATCTTTGGACATTCCTGAAGTTTCCGCAGGTCTTCAAAGAGGGCCCGGGGACGCCTTACTAAAACCTGCGAAAAGGGAAAATCCCCCGGAGGTGTTATTATGTAATTGGGGACTTTAGCTTCGGGTTTTGGGGATTTTGGAACGATGCGCATTATGCCCCCAAGTTCAAAAAGGGGGCCCTCCAGCCATATTAAAAATTCCCCTCTCCACCCGGGTGGGGGTTTCCGATACGGCTTTTAAGAAGGAAAACCCCCAAAGGGCCCTTTAAAAAACTTTTTTTATTTGAGAAAAAGTGATTACATAAGACAAAAGGGAAGTAGTTTTGTATTGTATATATTTTAACTTTAATATAGGTTTAAAGGCAAGGCACGAAAATATGGTTTCAAAGGCAAAGCCGCTAATTTTGGTTAAAAAGGAAAAGCACGATAATTGGATTCAAAAAATTACATAACCCCTATATATGGGTCAAAGTTTCTTTCGGGAAATTTATAAGCTTAATCTTCAGCATCAGCTGGTAAACAGGGGACCGGCAAAGGGAATAGGGAAAAATTTCTGAGATCGCCCACCTGCAGGGGGCCCCCCATATACAGGTCCAAGTTTCCCCAGGGAATTTTAAATCAGCATATCTATCTGTAACATCAGTTGGGAATTTATCGGCCAGCGAAGATTGAGAGAAAAAACCCTGGGTCCCACTGGGGGCGGGAGGCCCCCTTTTTGGGGGGAGGTCCAGCTTCTTTAAATTCGCAGAAAATTTTCGCTTTATCTTATTGAAAACAAATGCCTGAAAACCCAAAGGTTACCAAGTGAAGTTTAGTATTTTTCCCTTTTTAAAAAGGCCTCCCTCCTTCGAAGGGGAAAGTTCTTAAGAGGTTACCTGGGCACGGGAAAAAAACCCCCATGATTTTGATGCTGAACCCCCTGGTTTCCCATGATCACTTTAAACCCAAATGTTTTGGGTAGTATTACCCCATTAAGCGTTCCCAAAAAAAATGGGGCCCTTTTAAAAAACCTCTGTTTTCAATATGCACTGTTTTTAAACTAACTTTTTACCAGTATTTAGGGAAATTTTACAGCTTAAGATTTTATTTTAAAAGGGATACGGAAATATGGATTTGGATGGTCAAAAAATTTTAGCAAAAAAATTCACCTTGCCCCATCCACAACCCAAAATTTTAAACTTTATAAAACCCACCATACCCCGGGGTTTGGATTCAGCAGATGAGAAAAAATTTTGCTATAAGAAAAGGAATTTAAAATGTATACAGCAGCATAATGAAATGAAGCAAAACTTAGTGGACAGTACCCCTAAAATAAGTGTAAATAACAAAATCGGGTTTAAACGGGAAAAAAAATAACCAATCCCCCCATTTAGCTTTATTTTGGTGTGTAGTAAACGACGCCCACCCTGAAAATGATCTATTGGGACTGCAAATCCGGGGCCAGGGTAAAAACAAACATCCCCTCAAACTTCTGACCCCCCATGGTGGTAAATTTAAATAACAAAAAAATCTATGGGCTGCTCTATTCTTTTAAAATGTTTTTGAAAACTTTGTGTATTTTTTAATACTATATCTTCAGGGCTACGGGTAGTATTTTTGATCTACCCCTTCCCAAGGAAGATTTTCCCCCTTAAAGCCTTAGCAGCATATGCATTTTCCCGGCCAGGAGACCCTAAAAGCTTTAAGGGGAAAACCTAGAATTTCTGCTGTAAATTATGGACTCTAAATAGTAAAAAATCCCCTTTGGGGCCCATTTAGAATCCTTTTTAAAATTTTTTCTTTTTGCCCCCTTTTTTTTTCCCCCTCCTATTTTTTTTTGCTGACTTTTCCCTTTTTTTTTGGTTTCATAAATATTTGTTTGCATAATTCAGCAGATGCTTTATTTTGAGTTATATATCTTATTTTCCCACCCAAGGAAACCCTCCCCGGGACAGTTTAAAACAAGCTTTAATATGAATGGTATGTATAATTCTGGATCAATCCCATCTTCAAATTCCTTATCTTGGACGGGAACCCCCCTATAAATTTTGCCCATAATTGAAAGGGGGGTTTGGTTTACAGTAAAATGCAAGTTGAGTAGAGTCCCATATTGTTAGAGTAGCATTTTTTTGTCATAAAAAATTGTTCATCAATTTTTCCCAAAATAAATCCATGATTCTTTTTAAATTTTTCCTTTAATTTCCCCTTTGTTTCCTTAAATTCCCACTTCCTCTCTATGTTGTTTGCAAAATTTGGGAACAACAGAGCCCAAAAAAGACCATGCCTCCCAAAAACGATCAACCTCGTCCCCAAGTTTGGATTGGGTAAACTGAAAAGAAAAAAACAGATTATTATTTTTGAGATAACTTCTGTTTTCACTTTTCTTTTTCTCCGGGTTTTCCGTTCCCAAATTTTGTCCCTTTTGAAAATAACTTACGGTCTAAAGGGGCCCTTTATGACTCATTTTGTTTTCCCAAATTTTTTGCCCCAAACGTTTTTAAAGGGAGTGAGGGGAAAACCAAAATTTTTTCCCAATCATACTGGAGTGCACCAAAATCACAGCTGTTATAAAAATAAATCACTCGATTCCCTTTTTTTTTTTTCTTTTCCCGGCCCTTTTTTTTCTCAGATAAAAAAGATAGAAATGTTTTTCCCCACCATGGTATGGGCCCCCCAGTCAATTATTTTACTGTTCTAAACCAAAATATGGAAAAATTTTTCCTTTCCTCTCCAAATTTTTTCTTTCACTGGGTTTTTTTGCTTAAAAAACCCTTTTGAAAAGGGTGGGGGTCAGGAAAAAGATAAAATTGAAAATTTTGCTGAATTGGACAATGTTTTATTTACCATCTTCAAGGAAAGTGGGAACCCAAAGTGTGGTTTTTTCAGTCTTCAGGAAAAAATTAGACAAAAAGGGCACTGGTTTTAACTTGTTTACCCAAAAATAAGGGGATGTTACACATTATCTTTTTCTCGACTTTTGACAATTCTCAAAAAAGTAAAAAAAGGATGTAATTGCAAATTTAAAATTTTTAGTTTTTTGTTGTGTCTGGGCACCCCGACCACCCTTTTATGGTTGGGCACGATTGTTTCACTTGTGTTTTTATCATTTATGAACGATAGCAGGACTGCCCAAAAAAAAAAACCTTTCAATTCCCAAATCCCGTATGGAAAGAAAGAGTGTGTGATCACTCTTAATTGGTCCCAAAACCCATCAGCTGGGGCCCTTTGAAACAGGAAACCCGGAGCTTTTCCAAACCGGGACAGAAAAGGGTGGGACACTTGGGGCACAAATCAGTCCCGAAAAGCACAAAAACCCAGGGGCCCGGTTTAAGGGAAAAAAGCTTTTGTTTTTTAAAGGGGTTTTTTTTCTGTTTCCCCTTCCCGTTGGTTGTGATTTCCCGGGCCCGTCCCGAAAATTTCCTATAGAGATTGGTAAAGTTTGGTCCTATTTGATGACAAAGACCCTGCCAGTCGGAAAATGGAAAAGATTTGTGTGAATGTATGAAACTGTTTTATTTATTTGGGCCCGTTTAGGGGGAAGAGGATTGCCTAAAATTGAGACGGGCTGCGTCTGAAAGGGGGGGGCATGAAACCCCTGCTTAACCTGGTTTAATACGGCCCAAAATAAGGGGACATTTGTATGTTGGTGAAACGTAGTTTTTAAGTCCCCTGACTTTATTCTGAAATTTAAACCCCCCCTTGGGATCTGAAAGGGAAAGGGTAAATTTTATGTGAGAGGGGGAAAAACGGGACAAAAGAAAGGGGAAAAAGAAAAGCATAGAAAGAGGGGTCCAAAACTTTAGACATCTATTAAAGTTCGAAAGGGGAATTCTAAATCCCGATCCAGTATTAGCCTTTGCTGTATACATATACAGGGGACAAAAAGGGGGGGGGGGGGCATACAGACCCCCGGAATATTTTCTTGCTTTTTAAGAGAAAGCCAAGGGGAAAAGGGAATAGGGATCAGAAAAGTTCCCCTTTCCTAGGTCCCTCACGGGAGGATTTCATTCCCCTTTAAAGGGACTAATGGGAAAAAAGGATGCCGAAAGGGTCAGGGGGAAAAACAAAAAACGGTCAAGGAATAGTAAACCTGTACCACTTAGGAAGATTCTTGGAGTTAAAAAATGGGGGCTAAAGCAACCAAAATGAAACAGATTTTGAGGACCTTAAAGGGATTTGGGAAAGGGGAAAGGAGCATTGGTTAGATAGTGGCAGGAAAAAAATGGTGAAATTTTGGGAGTGCGATTTTTGATCATCATTGGGAAAATTTCAGACTTTTTGTCTTGTTTGTAAGCTAAGGAAGCTAAAGTGGTGTGGATGGGAAATATAATCATTTCCCGGGGGGATGGATTGTAAATAAAACCTCCCCCCCTATATATAGCCTCATTTGGGGGCCCCAGCCCTAGCACAGTGCAGAATGGAAGGGTGGACCCGGTTTTATGTGGAAACCCGAAAATTTTGATTGGGGGACACTTGTTGGGGGTGTGGATGCCCTCGTCCATATCAAATGATAAAGTATAATTGTTGGCCCCCCTCTTCACTAGAGTGTCCCGACAAACAGTACTGCCCGGCCCCCAAAAAGCAATGGTCAGCCGCAAACCCCGACCAAGTTGTCCAAAAAGACCAAAAATGAATGGAGGCCCGGACCCAACCCCGGCAGATGTCCCTTTATGCAGAATGCCCCCCCCACTGATAAAGCCCCTCCCCTTTGGAAAGTTATTTAGGACAGATCCCAAAAAAGGGATAGGGGAACATGGCTTGATTAGATGGACTCTGGCCCAACCCAAAAAGACTTTCCCCGGGGGTGTAGTATTATGACCCAAATGCATTTTCGCCTTACATGCCAAACCGGGGGGGAGATGGGCCCAGATCTGGGAATAGGGGGGCCCTTTTGCAAACTCATGGGCCTGGTGTAAAGGGGCAAAAAGGGCGGAAAGTGTGAAATACAGGAGTAACCCCACCCCCGGCACCCCCAGAAAGGGGAACCCAAGCTTTCTTCTTCAAATGAAAAAGACCATTGGGTTGATGAAAAATTTTGGGAAGACACAAAAAGGGGGCCCCAGAGAAAAATTTTTGTAGGGGGATTCAGGGGTGGCTAAAAGGGCTGACATACAAATAGACTGAAGACAGGGTCCCGATTGGGCGTAAAAAGGGCCCTTTAAATTAGCGAAGGGTTTTTGAGGCTGACTTTAAAAAGGAAACCTGGACCCAGGAAGGAATGGGCAGGCCCCCATTTTAGAAAAAAAATAAATTATTAGGGGCTTTTCCCAATTTTTAAACTACCTTTTTTCCCTTTACCTCACTGAAAGGTTAGGCCAAAAATACAGGAGTTTCACGCAGAAGCATGGGACCCCGGAATAGGTCGGTTTGCCCTACTATTCCGCCCAAATCGATTTTAAATAGGCCCAAAGGGGTCCGTCTTGCGTTGTGCCATTTGCGGCTGTTGCGGGATTGGTGGATAAATGCTCTGAAAAAAAGTGTCAGACAACCCCCTTGGGCAATACACTCCAAAATGATATTTCTGGTATTTTGAATTTAGGTCCAACCGAAAACATTTTATGGTTCAGACAAATTTCGATTACAGTGTGCCCTCCCGATACCTCCCAATTTTTTACCTTTTTTTTTTTTGCCCCTGGGTTTAAACCCCGTACTCTTCTCCCCCCCAATTTAGGAGAAGGGTTAAAAGGGGGGGGGGAAAAGGATGAGGTATTTTTCCCTCTCCCCTGATCATGAATTTCCTTCAATAAAGGAGAGGGAGACAGGGAGGGCTTGATTTAGCTTTGGATCATCCCCTACAGAGTATGGGGGGAATGGCAAATTTTTGTACAGGGTATGCCAAATTTTGACCCAACATGAGAAGTCAAGGCAGGCCGATTGTCACCTCAAAGGGCTTCGCCAAAGGAAACTGAACTAATGCACTCCGGGCTCTTGGGAATGGGAAAGGGTAAAGGGAAAGGGAATATTTTTCAAAAGACTCCGTATAATTTTTGGAGTGCAAATGATTTCGGTTTCCTCTGGAAGGCAGGAATTTATTTACGCAGCGGAACCCGGGAATGAAAAGGGCAGGGTTAAAGGGAGCTAAAGAGGCAAGCCCGGGCAGGGACAGAGCAAATACCCTTTGTTAGGAATCATCCTCTTGTTTTTTCCTCCCTCTTGTTTTCTGCCTTCCCTTTTGTGATTCACTTTTATAAAGGCAAAATTAGTGTTAAGGATGAAATTAAAAATGTATTTTTAAAAGCTTAAAAAAGTTAAATTTTCCCAAAGTATTTTCCCCTCATGGGGGCAGCCCGACCTGTTTCTCTAAATAAATCCCGTTTAAAATTTCAGATTACTAGAGAACTTTGGTTTTGAAAAAAAAGAGAAATAAAAAATAATAAAAGTTTTTGCTTTTAAAAAAGAGCTAATAAGGGAAATAATAAAAAGTTTCCCTTTAAAAAAGGATAAAAAAAATGTTGATCACTATTA
>JAODAL010067448.1:0-17290 GCA_025379985.1 Phyllomedusa bahiana | reverse complement strand
GGGGTCATGCATTTGGGGCTCATCTGTGGCCCAGGACAGGTATAGTCCAAATGTCCAGTTCAACAAAATGGTGGTTGAAAGACTCCTTTTTGCGCACTTTTTAAATGTGGGGGTCATGCAGGTTTGGGGCTCATGCTGTGGCCCAGGACAGGTATAGTCAATGTCCAGTGAAACTAAAATGGTGGTTGAAAGACTCCTTTTTTCCGGCACTTTTTAAATGTGGGGGTCATGCAGGTTTGGGGCTCATGCTGTGGCCCAGGACAGGTATAGTCAATGTCCAGTGAAACTAAAATGGTGGTTGAAAGACTCCTTTTTCCGGCACTTTTTAAATGTGGGGGTCATGCAGGTTTGGGGCTCATGCTGCGTTCCAGGACAGGGATATTCAATGTCCAGTTCAAGTAACATGATGGTTCAAATCATACTGCCTTCTGTCACTTTTTAATTTGTGGGTGATGCAGGTTTAAGGGTCAGGCTGTGGTACAAGACAGGGATAGTAAATGGTCTGTGACTTTTTTCTGTGACTTTTATAACCTAAGTGTGTTGCCTAAGATGTAGGACGTATCCATTTGACTGTTGTGGATGTTAATTTCAGCTTCTCCAGCCTTGTTTGGGTGTAATTATGAAGGTGTTTGTGCTCTCCCATAGACTTTAATGGTAATCGCTCATAATCGATGCTCACTATCGAAAAACCTTATCGATAGCGGCCGACTATCGACTATCGATCGATCTCGATAGCCAATGCAATCGCTCAACACTAGTGGTGACTACAAAATTGCTGGATTCAGATTTAAGTGCAAGCTGCCTCAATGAACAAAGCTGTAGTGCGCCAAAGTAAAAAAAAAAACATGTATCTGTTATGTATTCGTGTAATACAAGATATTTTTGGCACCTTTCACATCACCTGTGGGGACTATAAAATTGCTGTATTCAAATTTAAGTGCAAGCTGCCTTAATGAACAAAGCTGTAGGGCGCCAAAGTCAAAATACACGTATCTGTTGTGTATTCGTATAATACAAGATATTTTTGGCACCTTCAATTCACCTGTGGTGACTATAAAATTGCTGTATTCAAATTTAAGTGCAAGGTGTATATATCAACAAAGTGTGAATGGGCAAAATTGAAAATGAACACCTATCTGAAATGTAGACTGATAATAAAAGTTGAGTTTTGCACCTAACAAAGAAACAGGCAGTTACTAGAAAAGATGTGTATCCTAATATAAGTTCAGGCTGCCCAATATCCAGGAAATATTTCAATAGAAAACTGTTAATAATAAAGCTATTGCAGTGCAATGTCTATACTAAGTCTTGGTGAACTTTATCCAGTATTCTTTATAGAGCTTGTCTGTGTTTGCCCGTGGGGGCCCCCTCCCGCTCTCCCCCTTGACTTTACAGCGGTAGATGCTCCTTTAAAATTCTCTAGCTAACTACATAAAATTTTCCAATCTCTAATCTAACTAAATTGTAAGGATCACAGCTAACAGTAGAGGTTTCTCTGTGAAGAAATAAAATAATTTCGCTGAGCTGTTTGGACACAGGCAGAGCGCATGTCCTTCTGCTCTGAGACGCTGAGAGACACTGAGGCTGAACAGGAAACGCTGTTCTATGTAAAACGAGGTCATGTGATTTTTCCAGCCAATCGCAACCATACACATCCCAGTCATGACGTCGCACACACATCTCACCCTGCTCTATTCTGTAAGCTGATTTGCTGGCCGCTAAAATGACAAGAAGCGCTGAAAATGGCGCGATCTTAATAGATGATGCACAGATTTTAACCTAAATTATCGCATGATCTAAAAATTCCGATCAACATAAAAATTGTGCCGATTTCAACTTTGTCGATAATAATCGCTCAACACTAATCATGAGACCACAACAACACCTTACAATTAATCAACAGTACCTCGCCATTGTGAGGCTTCAAGCAGGATGTTCTCAGACAGAAGTGGCCACTGGGCTTAGAGTGTCACAGAGTGTCATCAGCTAGTTACAAAAGAGATACAGATAGACTGGAGAAATCACTGAAAGCAAAAAAGTGGATGGCTAAATTACATACTGATGACCACTTTCTGTGGAACCGGATGATGAATGAAACAACTGCAAGCATATTGAAGGGTGGTGAGAGGCACCAAAGTGTCACGTCAGACCATTTATATTAGTGTGGTCTGCATTTCAGACGATCAGCAAGGGTACCTGACCACACCACCAGGCACAGGTATCACCATCTTGCATGGGTCATGGAGCATCTTAACTGGATGAGGCACCAGTAGTCCTCAGTGCTGTTCAGTGATAAAAGTCGATTCATTCTGAGCATAAACGATGGCTGCCAGTGATGCTGGAGATGCTGTATTCATACTGTATTCATCAGACGATCCTTTGGTGGTGGTGGGGTTACAGAGTGGGCAGGTGTGTCTAGTCGATAAAGAACTACACTTTGGTACAGTGACAAGCCTCTATTACTTGAATAACATCATTATTCCAGTCATTGTTCCTCTGCATGAGCAACACAGGGCTAATTTCATCTTCATTGATGACAATGCTCCAGCTCATCTAGGTTGCATCATTAGTGAATGGCTGTTTGAGACTGAGGTACCACAAATAGAGGGGTTTGCACTTTCTCCAGACCGGCACCCCCTAGCACCTGTGGGATCAGCTGAGCTGTGTAGAAGTTTGTAACTCTGTAGCCCTGAATCTCACTGACCTGAGGGGCTTCCTTCAAGTAGAGTGGGATGCCATGCCTCAGCAGTCAATTTCCTCAACTTTTGAACAGCATGAGATGTTGTTGTCAAGCTGTAATTGATGCTCAAGGCCATATGACACATTATTGACACACTGACATTTTTTGATGATGTATACCATTCACTGTTGGTGGCTTTTGTTTCATTAAATTGTTGGAGATGAGAAAATCAACTTTTTATGACTTACTTTCAGGATAAAATATTCACTGTATAAAATATTACTGAATAAAAATAATGTACAACTACCTGATCATGCAACCAAAATCAACTGCATTAAATTCTATTTTGAAGCATATTCAATTACCACAATGGCTTCATTAGTTAACAGATATTGCATATAACTTTATAACCATTGCATAAAAAAACTCAAATGTTTTTCTTATATTACTGCAAATAGTACTAAATTATGACATAAAATGCTAAATTGTTTGAATCTTTCACTCTTATACCTTATTTACTGTTAACTGTCTGGATATTTTACCATTTCTAGTGTCTCTAGAGATTGGCACAAACAGAGAAATTGCTCTTTCTGAGCCAGCCTAGAGCTGAATGCAGAAATAGATATGGTAGGAGAAGAATAAATTGTCATGATCAATGATGTATCAAATTTCAAGTGTTACTTTGGGTTGCACTTCACTCTTCAAACGGAAGAAGAATTCATAATGTTGCTAATTTGTTTTTGTTTGTTTTTTTCATTTTCTATCTACTTTTGTGTATAATACTTTAGCAACATTTCTGGTGCTGAACGGTAGTCAGACCCTGGAGAGATTTTCAAACTGTCTGATAATTCCAGTTCTTTATCTTTTATGAACAATATTAATTGACTGAAAATCATTATGAACTTGCACCATAAATAGTGTTTAATGGTGTCATTAATTCAGTGATGCTCAGGTAAGTCTAGTTTGATCAAGATATATCTACCATTTTTGAATGTTCTGGGGATAGATCCACAAGCCTCAAAACAGATTTTTTTTATCATGGGTATTATACAATTTTTAAGAGTGTAAAATATTTTTATAAAAAATGCAGTTTAAAAAAGAATACTTCAAAAACACATGAAATCTCACTTTGGTACATCCAATTAGAGATTTTTTGTTTACTTCTATAAGTGTTCTCACAGCAAGCGATTCCAAAATGTAAAGCTAATATCAAATCTATGCCAAAAATTGAGAGTTTCAGGTGGAATTTACTCTTTACAATGCAGATGTATATAAAAATACTAAATTTAATCTTCAAAACAGTATTCATCCTAAGAACCATTATCTCCAGTTGCAGAAGACTTAGAAAACACAGTGACAAATCTTCAAAGCATCTATAGCTTGCCAAAATGCCTTCAACTATGCAGCGACATTTAGTAATGCAAAATACCCCTGGATAACATCCAAACTCCAGACCGAAGGCCATTTTGAGTGGTTTTCTGTGCAGAAATAACTTAAAATCTGTTGATACGGTACAAGTATTATTATGGTTGACACACAAAATACCAGAATATATTGCAAATTAGAACAGAATCATACCAGTAGCCATACACGAGGAAGCAGTGTTATGTCAGGAGAATGTTTTGCGTATACTAGAAAGGCATGAAATCTCCATTGTACCAGAGAATCTTTAGAGCTCATGCACACAATATTTCACAGTTCTTTACAATATTTCATTAACCATATACAGAGGTATAACACTGAACCTTTAAGGACATAGGCCCTTACCTCCTCATATTTTTATATAGATTCATGTGGAGTTTTTTCTTTAAAATTTTTCCAAAAAGAAACATTCTGGCGTGCTCAATTGGATAAGTTCTGTATGGAGAGCATCTGCATTCATACAGCAACCTCTACGCACTATTATATGGGTTCTGTGCACATAGCCTTTTACAGCATTTACTATTGCTGTCTAAAAGTTAGATAGCATAAACTTATGTCATGTACCTGAACTCCCTGTACAGTGCCCTGAAATTAATAGTGCTCTAAAATAAATAAATAAATAAATAATAATATTATTAATAATAATAATAATAATAATAATAATAATAATAATACCAGTACAATAATAACACAAAATAACAAATTGATACAGAAGGACAGAGACCCTGCCCACAAGAGTTTGAAATCTACAACTGACGCAGGCTGTATAAAAATATGCCAGATTTATCACAGTGGCTCATGCTGATTGATAAATTTGGTGCAGCTTTAGACTTGTCTAGCTTTTCAAACCAACTTTATTTGACTTACTTTTTCATAGCAAAATGTTGTCGTAACTTTGTTGCATTGTGGCCATGCCCACTTCCCAGGCAAATCAACACCCTCTTTTCACTATCTAGGGAGTGTTCAAAAAGTGTCTATAGCCCATAACAAATGTGTCTGGCATGTTGTGCTAAAATGTGCCACTGTTTGGTAAATGAGGGCCACATGTTAATGAGAAAAATGCCCAAAACAATTATTTAATACACAGAAGCAAGAATACGGTTATATGAGTGTGGATAAACAAAACTAGTTTTGGATTACTCATAGTCCAGATTGAAACCAAATAGAAATGTTATGGTAAGGCTTGCAACAGTCACTGCACAAACTCCTATCAATTTAACTGAACTAAAGCAGTTCTCTGATGGCCAGTTACTCAACGGTGTAAATCAAAGCCATCTTTTATTAACAAACCATACTAATACATGAAGCTTGAAAGTCCGTTTCTTCAATTCGTTATTGCCTACTATGAACCTATAAATAGGCTTGTATGTATCCTATAAATTAAAAACCATTAATTTTGACTAGTACACAGGTGTTTCATGCCTCTTGACTATCATCAAAACAAACTATTGAATCTCTGTTTAGCTTGTTGTCATAGAAAAGTTATATTAAATTATTACTGCAAAAAGTGGTGCAGCTAGGAGTCAGTTACCAAGATTTGAAGAAATAGTGACCACTCTAACAAGTTCTACTTTGTTAGAAATCTGGGACGTCTGTAAGGCCCCAAACTTTATTACTACCAGGGCGAGCTACATGGTTCGCCCTGGTGGTGTGTTACTCACCCCCCCCCCCCCCCACGACCCCCTCCAAACACACACACACACACACACTGCATTTTGCTCCTTCAGATCCATAATGTGAGCTTCCAGGTAGGCAATATGCTCACATCTGTCATAGTGATACTGTATTCATCCTGAAACTCCTACTCCAACAGTGCATAGATATGGCAGACTGTGCAACAAAGAAAATCTCCATTCTTGCTGTCCATTATCCAGTAACAACAGTAATGAAGATTAAATGAAAAAGTGGACTACTATGAGTTTTTGTTTTTAATTATTTTTTTTTTTTTAATTCCACTTAGTTCAGCAACACTTTGTGGAAGTAGCTCAGTGAGAGAAAACTTTAAGTATTTTTTAACAACCTATGCCAAGGTTATATTTAGCAGTCCTGTATTTTAGGAGTAAAGGATTGTGTGAATAAGCCAGTCTCCATAGTGCAAATCTGTAAAGTTAGGTTTTAGGCTCAGGGCTACTACATTTTTTTCTTTATCTTTTATTCAGGTAAAGAAAATTGTACTTATGCTTCTGGCCGAGAAAAGAGATTAGTAAAATAACTAAGAGGTCAGAAAGAAAACTAGTTACAAATTTGATTTGGAATAATAAAATTATACTGTCTCTTTTTGTCTTCGATTCTTGTCTTATTTTATGCTATTATTGGCGACATGCATGAAATTTGAGGCATGTTAACACCAAATTTCATGCGCATAATATTCATCTAGACTGCGCCTGATTTATAAACCCGCTCTACAGTGGGTCATAAATCAGGCACATCCTAACACTTGTATGAAATTTCTGGCTCAGGTATACCACTTTGAAAGTGGTTTACCTGTTCCAGCTGTAATGCGCCTAGAAATGCCATAGCAAAGCTATAAATATGTAGCTTTGCTACGGTTCTAGTGCGCCCTGCCTCCCGCAAGCCCCCCGAGATACGGTGCCCCAGGCGCTATTTAATGCACCTGATTCTGGCGTATGGGAGCGGTTTGAGTGAAGTGAACAGGGCTGCGCTGGATATCGGGCTAAAAGGATGCCAGATATCTAGTGCAGCCCCGTTCATACATGCCACCCTATGTGCTTTTCATCTGAATCTCTCCATGTGCTGAAATCTAAATATCTTAAACTTAAAAATAGGCTTCCAACTGACACATAATATGCAACCCATTTAATCTATTTTTAGGTTATAAGGTCTATTAAAATGTAAAAAAAAATAAGAACCATACAATAGTCAAAATAATGTAAGACAATTGGAAATGAAATCAATTGATATTTAAGAAAGTGGTATAAATCTCTTCTTTTATATTATTTTTTTAAGCTGCAATTTACATTCAAACGCTTTTTGTTAAACATTGGACTCAAACTTTTTGGGATTTATTTCAATTTTTTTTTTTACTTTTTCTGTTCACTGTTTAATTTCCTTGTTATCTTTCTTTACTCACTATTCCTTGCCTGGCTGTTTCATGTTCCATTATTTCATACTACTATCGGATACTTTTATGAGCATTTAGTCCATATTTGCATGTAATCTTTGGATTTTTATTAGATGAGGATAGTACAGCAGTTTATTATTCTCTTATTTAACAATTTTGTCTGCTTGTACAAGGTACCAGACTTATAATCATTAAGTTCTATACAGAGGCTTATTTTCCAGCATTACAGCATCATTTATGAATGCACAATGTGTACAGGGAAATTGAACCAGGAATACAATATGTATTGAATGTGAAGCCACTGAATTTAATATGAATACAGCTTTAGTCACATAGGTTTATAAATTTGCATTGCTAGGCAGAATTCAAAGCACACATACTGTAAAGTATATTACGTCTTTTGTATAAATTCATTGTAAAAAAAAAAAAACATACACGTATACAAAAGAAAGGGTAAATGAAAGCAACCCTAACAGTGCCAAAATATAACAAAATAAACAAATAATTTACAATAAATCAGTCATTGGAATAGACTATAAAATTTAACTTTTAATAATGCAAATTAAGAAATACATAAACTAACTAAACTATATCCAAACTCCAAAAAGAACAGTACACCCTACAAACCCCTATACATTACACTATCTGACCATGTGTAAGTGGGGACATTGTCCCGAAAAGGACGGCCCCACCTAAATCTAACTATTAGGCCCTAAAATGCCCTATAGTAGATTGTTAATGCCCTGGTTTGATATAAATATTCCAGGGTCAATGATAAATAATAACCCTGTTTCAATGTAGGTATATCAAGGTTATTATAATGACCTTTGACCCAAGGAAGCATTTGAGCGAATCGTGCGTCGGGGTTTGGCTCCTCTCCACACGTGGGTGGTTGGTTGGCTAAGTATGTTTTATATCTCATTAGTTCTTATATGCTTGTACTTCTTTGCCTAAATGTATTTTATTCAGCTTAGATACTCATAGATTGTGGAGAGTATTAGTCTTATTCTGTTGGGTGGTTTGTGTATATTTTATTTTTTTGTTAGTTTTTTATTGTTTCACTGTTTTTGTTTTGTATTATTTGGTGTAATAAAGATTTATTTTTCCATAAGTCTGTTGTTGGTATTTGTTTGTTTTTTACCTTATGGTTTCAATATTGGTTGCCTGGTTTTTTGTAGACTTATTGGTATAGATGAAGCAGAGAGGGCAAAGTGGAGGAGGTGTGCTCGGATTCCTTGAAAACTTTATGGAACGCATCCAAGAATAGCTGCAGGTTGTACATTATTGGATTCCCTTGCTCCCAAAGGGGGGTGGCCAAGGCCAGGGCTTTTACAGACAGGAGACTGAGCATGAAGGCCACCTTTGCATGGTCCGAAGGAAATTGGTATGCCATAATTTCTAGATAGATGGTAACCTGGTTTAGGAAACCCTGTCGACTTTTGGAGTTTTGATTATAACATAGCAGCAGCGTCAAATGCAGAACAGGATTAGCAGTAACAATCGGAAGCAGAGTCAGATTCTGGCAGGTGAGCAGCAATATCTTGCAACCTCTCAAGCAGGTACTCTTGGCAGAGGCATTGGTGGGTAACTGCAGCTGCAAAGTCCTGGAAATCAGGCAGAAGCACGTTGGTGTGATCATTGGACTCCGTGTATTGTAACAGGTCGAGGTAGTGGATTATCTGGGTCACCGCGAGAGATGGATATGAACCACATCAGGGAGTGGAGTCTAAGGAGCTTTGTGGTATTCACCAGTGCCTGCCACAAGTCTTATTGAACTTTACTACTGGGGTCTCCGATGTTGCTGCCATGGCAGTGAAGGAGCGGTTGTTGTCCAGTAGGAGCAGGCTAGAGACATGGTCAATAGATAGGTGGTTAGGTCAGGGCAGACAGAATGTGGTCAAGTCATTTGGGGCTGGCAACAGGCAGAGAATAATCATGTACGTAGCATGGGTCAAATCAAGAGAATCACAACACAGAAACACGTTAACGCTCGCAAGCATTCACCAACACAGTTTAGAGGAGCAGCAAGGAAAGTGACCTTATATAAGGACCATTGTCCACTGATTGATAATCAATGGAGATTGGTGGCCCTTTACATTCTGGGTGCGGGAGTCTTAGTGAGCAGGTACACGTGCAGTGGCCGGTGACAGTGAGTGAAGGAGGAAAAGGATGAGTATGGGGGATAGGGGCATGAGTGCAACCATGGTCTGGGATGGGGATTGTGGTGCTTTTCGTGACACATTTGCCCTTTCTTAAAACATAGTCTTAAAGTGGATGTCTCACTAAAAGGATTGCTTTTTATGTTAAAGATCTTGAAAAAACAAGTCACTTTGCAATATGTCTCCATTAACACTGTCCTACCTATTCTGAGATTTCCCCTCTTGTATGGGCTGCATCAGCTCCTGTGGTTGCTATTAGTGATGAGCGATTGTGTCAACTATCGTTATCGATTCGATAGTCGATATCGGCTATTATCACGACGATATTCGATAGTCGATAACAGATTATCGCCGATGACCAATACAGTCTATGGGGAGGAACAACACCTTCATTCTTACACTAAAACAGGGCTGGAGAAGCTGGAATTAACATCCACAACAGGAAACTGGATATGTGCTGCATCTTAGGCAAGACAATTAGGCAACAGGAGTCAAAGAAAAAAAGTCACAGACTATTCACTATCCCTGTCCTGTACCACAGCATGACCCTTAAACCTGCAAATTAAAAAGAGCCAGAAGGCAGAATTATTTGAACCATCATTTTACTTGAACTGGACATTGACTATGCTTGTCCTGGACCGCAGCATGACCCTTAAACCTGTCTGACCCACAGATTAAAAAGTGCCAGAAAAAGGAGTCTTTCAACCACCATTTTAGTTGAACAGGACATTGACTATCCCTGTCCTGGACCACAGCATGCAGGTTGCATTAACCACTGAAGAACAGATTGGCGATGCTGTTCGTTACTGAGATTCACAGGGCACTGACCCAGCGATGACATGCCTGACGGTCTTGCAACCGATGATCCACTGGCTTGCGATTTGTCGTCAGCACTGGAAGGAGCACCTTCTCTCGTACCTTTACCTCCATGTCCTACACCCCTCTGTACTCGCTTACCACCTGCAATTCGCTCCATGTTCAGAAAGATAAAAATTTAAAAAGGTATGGAAGAGTTTTTGACAGTCTCTTATTGAAAGATGGCAAATCACAGCTATTCTTAAATCCCTCTAATTTCCTACAGCCAACTAGGATTAGAAACAGAATTGTTTCTATCGAATACCTGTGAAATGTGGTCTGGTGGAAGAACCGTAAGACAAAATCAACAGTGTTCTTGCTTCAGTTCCAGGGATTAACAACTGCCCAGTAGGACTAGGAATTGATAGTTTTCAACAAACTATCATACAAGTGCACTTTCTGCGCCATACTGAGATTCACTGAGCGCAATAAAACTATTCAAAAGTTACACGGATGAGAAATTGCGTTTTTTGAAGCAATGACACACGAGAACAGTTACTAGAAAATTTCTGCATCCTATTGTAAGTACAAGGTGGCTCTTTGAAAAAAACTGGGATGCACAAAATAAAAGGAACAATTTCACCTCAGGTGCCAGGTGTGCTCGCCCAAAAGTGGTAAAAAAATGCCATGTCAATGCAGGTTCAAAGCAGAGACTGGGCTGCACAATAAACACCCACCTTTACAAAGCCAGCCTGTCTGTCTGTCTGTCCGTCCGCCCCCATTATCTGCAGATTGTCACCTAAAATATCACGTGATCGGAAATTTCCGATCAGCCTAAAAATCTTGCCGATTTCAACTTTGTCGATTATAATCGCTCATCCCTAGTCGCGATAGCTACAGACCTGTTTGATCTCTCCTGATAGGCTGCCAGTGCCGCGATAGCTACAGACCTGGCTTCTACTGCAGCCTAGTAGAAGCCAGTAAACACGTCCCTGAATTCAAAATGAAACCAAGAAAACAGGACTGAGGTAACATCATTTAATGTAGTGAGAAAACCCCTTTAAGTACTGTTATTTTACTTAGACATTGATGAAAGGAATGAATGGCGTTGCTGACTCATTCATACATAACATTAACTACACAAAATTTATCATACAAGTACTATGTGCTCTATTTAGCAAGCAGAAATGTAGTTCACTACATGAATTAATGTTTAATAAAATCAGTTTCTTTTCCCTTATTGGTTTTCAGTATATTCTAATAAGAAAACTGGTTAACTGTGATTAAATGCTTGGAAGTGAATTCAGCATTTGTAATCTTGATCTTTTTCTTTAGCTATTTCAAATACCACAGTGCAATATACTCATATCATAATTTATTTGGTTGAGAATTGTATTGTACATGCAATTTTTCTTTATGCACCATGGGATTCCTTAACTTATAATTGTTTCTCGGTAACCGATAGCTTTTTTCTCTCCTTAGTGATTTATTTAGTTTTCACCAAGACTTTAGTTTTAAGCTTTAAGGGCGACATGTATGAATGGAGCTGCACGAGTTTTCTGGTGTACTTTAAGCCAAAAAGAATGCATTAATAGGTGCACTCCAAATTTTGGTGTGATAAGTCTTTTTCTAATGCGCCAAAAACACTTTTTAATGCGCCAAAGATTTGAGGCATTCTGGAGGGTGTTGCATCACATTAATAGATGTAGACACATTTATGATTCTTTGGCGCCAAATCTAGGTGCAGAAGAGTTACAACAGCCAGACCAGGTTAAAGGTGGTCTGCCTGAGCCAGACTTGTCGTATTGGCACTAGACTGTGCCTGTAGGTATGGACTGCAGAAAAACAGGTTCATACATTCTGGCAAGTTCTACATTCTACATCATAGTACTGGTAAGGGACTTTGTAGAGGGATCTCGCTGCAATCCCGCTACATAGACGCCGAGTGTTAGCTGCTAGTGGCGGTTACAGCAAAGAAGGACGCCGGCACCATCCCGCGCTGTTAAACCCTGCGCTATCTAAATTAATGAGAAACGGTGCCGCGCACCATTGCTCACCACGATCGGAGCCCCCGATCATTTAACATGGCAGCTGGAAGGCTTCTGAAGGCTTCCATTGTTGCCATGTTTTATGTTTTACTACTTCCTGCGCCAGGCAAGAAGTAGTACAACCGCCATCTTTGTACACCCTAATGCATTGTGTATACAATGCATAAGGCTGCATAAATGAACACGCTCACTAGTAGTGAAGCACCCTACGGAGACTTAAAGTTAAAATACAAAAGAAAAAAGTTTTAAAGTGTGAAAAACATAGAAAACATAAAAAGTTCAAATCACTCCTTTTCGCCTCTTGCAAATAAAAAATAAAATTATAAAAAGGTTACACATATTTGGTATTGCCGCATCCGAAAAAGTCCAGTCTATTAAAATATAAAAGAATTTATCCCTTACGCTAAATAATGTAGAATAAAAAAATTCCAAACGCCAAAAGTAAGTTTATTTGGTTGTTTAACGTCCCCTAAAAATTGGAATAAATGTGATCAAAAAGTCGCCTGTATTCCAAGCTGGTACCGATAAAAGTCTGCAAAAAATAATCCTCACTCAAGTCTGTTGGTGTTAGAACAAAAAGTTATTGGTTGCAGAAAATGGTAGAACCGCGCAAATTTCAAAAATGGAAAATGTTTTGCATCTTTTTAAGGTGCCAAAACATAATGAAAACCATACATGTTTGGTATTGTCGGATTCGTATCAACATGTGGGATACATATAATACATAATTTTGTTTGTTTGCATTTTCCCAGTGCATTCTATAATACAGTGAATGACACCGTAAGAAAGTATATCTTGTCCTACAAAATAAAAGCCTTCATATGTCTATGTAGATGAAAAAATAAAAAAGTTATGGCTCTTGGAAGGCGGGGAGGGAAAATCGACCATGAAAAAAAAAATCAGGCTGCAGCGGAAACGGGTTAAAGCAATTTAGAACTGGCCTGTCAGCGCCAGGATTCAAAAATGTCATCCTAAGTATCCAATAATGGTTTGTCAAAGCAATTCTGTTCATCTTCAACTACACCTGATATATTTCTTCTTGTGTTTGTAAAGTTATTGCTATGAACAATGCTGGATATTTAAATGTCATAGAATACATATTATTGATAAGTGATGGTCTTTCATTAATTCATCTATTAATATACTGTACATATATTCCTACAGTTAAGGGAGTAATTTTTTATTTGTATACTTAGGTGATATTTTGCTAAGTATTAATTTTGATGTGTTTTTTTAATGTGTCTTTTTTCCCGAGACAAAATTCCCTGAAATCTGGGGGGTTCATTATAACCCTGTTAGGGTTCCCCAGAGGACAGCAGCAAGTACTATGACTTTATAGTTTGGATTGCAAACTGATATAAGCCTCAAAGATACTTGGCCTGAGGCAAGCAGACAGCAAAACTAATCGGGAAATTTGTAATTACAGAAGTTTTTGCTACCATAACTGTTTTTTTCTTAGGTTTTGTAGGAGCAGATTTTTTTAGTGGTACATCATAAAAAAGCATAAGGTTTATACCAACATTGTGATTATGCAAAAGTAGAAAACCCCATTACAGAGGTTTTTTACCACACTTTTTCACAGTCGCAACCAGCTTTTCTTTCTCTCTGCCTTTGTCAGGCTGTGGGTGGCTCTATAGCAGTGATTAGAATATTTAGCTCTGTAACTAACTGAGACACTACAAAGACATAACTGCAGGAGAGTTAATCTTCAGGAAAAAAAATCTACAGGTAATGTGAGTAGTGAAAACAACTATATATCTGTAAATAAAATAATCGTGTTAGAAATAATTGGTTTGCTCTGAAAGTGAGATTTTGTCAATGGTGACATCACTCCTTGCTCTCTATTCTCTGCTCTAATCAGAGAGCAGATATATGGACCTAATCAGAGAAGCATGTGTGCACTCAGAGCAGATCTCCCTTATCTTTTGACTAAGGTAAAATCAAAAGACTAACTGAAAAAAAAAGTCTTCAATTACCTGTCCCTACATTTCGAAAGCTAATGTTTGTAGTAAGAAATCCCCTTTAAAACAGTTTTCCTCTTTACTTTTTGTACTATTTTATCTAATCAAATATATTTTCAAGAGAAAATGTGGGTGCTATTTGGCATGTCACCCACTATATCCATATGTTAAAATTAGATAATAATGTTTATCATAAGCTAGATGTATATACAGTTGAAACCAGAAGTTTACATACACTATATAAAAGACACATATGCATGTTTTTCTCACAATCTGACATGAAATCAGAATAAACCTTACCTGTTCTAGGTCAGTTAGGATTACCACAATTATTTATATTTGCCAAATGCCAGAATAATGAGAGATTGAGAATTTTTAAGGCATTTTTATTTCTTTTATTACAAAGTCAAATGTTTACATACACTAGGAATACTACGCCTTTAAAAAAAATGTGTGACAGCCCATATGATGATGTCATGTCTTTGGAGGCTTCTGATTTATTGGCAACATCTGAGTTAATTAGAGACACAGATGGGGATGTATTTTTAATGCACAGCAGAAACACACTGCCTCTGTGTGTAACATCATGGGAAAGTCTAAATAAATCAGTCAAGATGTTAGGAAGAGATATGTGGACTTAGACAAGTCTAGATCATCCTTGGGTGTAATTTCCAGATACCTGAGGGTGCCTCGTATATCTGTACAAACAAGAATATGCAAGTACAAACAAGATGGGAATGTCCAGCCGTCATACCAGTCAGCAAGGAGAAGGTTTCTGTGTCTCAGAGATGAATGTGCGTTGGTCCAACTAGAAAATATCAACCCGAGAACAAAAGCAAAAGATTATGTGGCAATACTGTAGCAACATCTCAAGACATCAGCCAGGAAGCTAAAGTTTAGGTGGAGATGTGTTTTCCAAATGGACAATGACCCGAAGCATGCTGTCAATCTGGTTACAAAGTGGCTTATGGATAGCCAAGTCAATTGGAGTGGTCATCACAAAGCCCTGATCTCAATCCTATTGAAACTTTATGGGCAAAGCTGAAATGGCAGGTGTGAGCATGGTAACCTACAAGCATGGCTCAGTTACACCAGTTCTGTCAGGAGGAATGGGCTAAAATTCCTACCAACTATTGTGAGAAGCTTGTGGAAGGATATCCAAAATGTTTCACCCAAGTCATACAGTTTAATGGCAATGCTGCCAAATACTAATGCAATGTATTTAAACTTTTGACTTTGCTGAAAGCAATAAAAATGCCTTAAAATTCTTTCTCTCATTATTCAGGCATTGATCTAATTGACCTAAAACAGGTAAGGTTTATTCTCATTTCATGTCAGATATGGAGAAAAACATGCATATATGTCTTTGTATACAATGTATGTAAACTTCTGGTTTCAACTGTACCTGTCCTCATGTCCTACCTACTGTATATAAAGGTTATTGCTGTACTCCTGTTTACATTTTGGTAATTATACAATATGCCCCTGATATTTCAATTCTTTAATACTTGTATGTAATCTCACCTGTTATTGATTGTGTTCAGTGATTGTATTTCATTTAACTTTTTATTCTATTAAATACATTTTAGATTAAATATTTTGGTGGTGGCGCATTTGGTTATCAAATTTTGATGTTTTTTAAATATGAGTAAAGCATAATTTTTTATAAAAAATGGAGAGTAGGGGGATATGGGATCTATGGTTTAAATGTCCCAGATCTTTTTTTTCTCTATCCTCTATTTTTAAAAATTTAAAGCATTATAGTAGTTAAATGTATATCGCAAGGCATTATGGGAAAGGATGGAAAGTCACTTGCCCCTTGGTTGTAAAAAACCCTAAAATTTATTCTGATTCACTAAATCTTTGGAAGCAAAAGGGAATAATTGTCAAGCAAATTGCTCATCTAATACGTTTGGGGGTTTTTTCCCCCCTTCTGTAAGCGAGCGAAGGGGCTGCGGTGGGGGAAATGAGGGGGTATGAAAGGGGAAAACCTCCTTATGGAGAGCCCCGTTAAGGCGTGTAGTGTTTTGATTGCCTTTGCCTACTACTGGGGCATTCATATCAAAGGGCATTTGGGAAAAGGGAGCGGGAAAAAGCTCCTCGCCTCTATAGGGTAACAAACCCTCATTTACTTCTGTTCATGAATCTTTGAAAGCAAAAGGGAATAATTGTAACCCAAATATTGTTTTAAAGCGTTCGGGGTTTCCCCCTCTCAGTGTGGCAAGCGTATTGGTTGAGGGTGGGAGGCAATGGGGGTAGGGAAAAGGGGGGAATTTTTTTCCCCTTAGGAAAGGCCCCATAGTTAAATGTAATTTAAAAGAACTTTACAAAAAAGAAATACTGCAAAGTTAACTTTTTTGTTATGATTTTGGTTTGCTTTTTATTAAAAAATAATCTCATTTTTTTTTCCAACCTTGTTAAATTTCCAGATTTTAAATTTTTACTGGAAATGAAAAAGGGGGCGGGGGGAGTTGAATTGTGCATCTGTTTTGTATTGGTTTGTGCTTTAGTCCGTTGGGTTACAATTTATGTACCAAAAATGTAAGAAATAATGACACGAAATATAGATGGGTTGTTTTCTAAAATTATTGTCGTGCAGTTTTTATCAAAATTTTTCAATAATTGGGGGGTTCCAAATAACATTTAATTAAATCATTAAATTTTTGTCTCCCCCCCAAAAGTTATAATTTATTATATTTTTTAATTATTGAGTTTTGATTTGAGTAAAAAGTTGAAAAAAGAAGGGGAATTATTTCAGTTTTTTTAATGTAAATGGTTTCCCCGAACATTTTGTTCAGTTTAAAAGGTTAAAACCCCAATGATAATAAAATGTTTCCCAAAATATGTAGCCAAAAAAGAAAATGTATAGACTTAGGAAACCCCGTGAAGCAAATTTCATTTTTGGGTTTTTTGCAGATTAAGCAAAAGTTGTTTTTTTTTTAACTCACAAAAAAACCTTAAAGAAAGCAATACAATGCAGTGAATTAAGTTTTTCAATGTGCCAGTCATGCTGATGGTTATTATCTTGTTGATATGTAGTGAAAGGTAATTAGCATTGTTAATACCCACTTTATCTGTATTTTTTTGATATAAGAGCACCCCAATTTTTTGGGGGGGAAAAAGGGAAAAAAAATGAAAGCAAA
>JAODAL010067447.1:0-17290 GCA_025379985.1 Phyllomedusa bahiana | reverse complement strand
CATTGATTTCATTTCCCTGATCAGCTGCGTTTGTGCTGCACGCGCCAGTTACTCTGGATGTTAGCTGCTGGTCATAATAATGTGACTCTGCTGTGTGATTTCAATAGCATGATTATTTGGTGTCCTATGAATAGTGTTTCTTGCCTTTGGATCGAGGCTTTTAGATCTGAGCCCTAATGCTTGGAGCAGGTTGCTATTATCTATAATGTAGTATGACATAGGAGCAGAGTGCAGTTTCTATGGGAATCTATGAGACAATGAGCTGGTGGCGTCTGTGCAGCAGGAGAAGCCGCGGTGACGCTGCCGCTTGCTGTTCAGTTACTTAACCAGAGGGAGTCACTTATGTCCGCCTCAAACTCGTCGTCATTGTAACCATATTCAGGAAGAGTCGCTCCATTAATACAATGAATGTTTAATGTGAAGATACAGGAGCCGGTGCCAGAGCCGCTCCCCACAGCCACATCACAGGAGCACATCAGATCTGGAGTCCTCAAAGATGAGCGTGGCCTTGTTGTGGCTGCGCCTGACAATCCATGAGGCAAATAAAGTGAAATCTTTGATTAGATGTCAGTGATAGAAGCAACAAGTGGAATAATAACTGAGGAGGCCCCGAGACAGAGTCACCGAAAACTGCGCTGAATACTTCAGAGGAGACAGAAGGGAAGAACATATCCGGGGCCAGAGGTGGAGGTCACACCCGAGCCCGGAGCCCAAGGGGACCTGAAAGTCTCTGCCACGTAAAGAACACTGCTAGTATACATGGCAGCATTAGCATCTCTATCTATCTATCTATCTATCTATCTATCTATCTATCTATCTATCTATCTATCTATTATCTTTATCTTTTTATCTATTATCTATCTATTTTCATCATATTTATCTATCTATCTCATATCTATCTATCTATCTATATTCTTTTATATCTATCATATCTATCTATCTATCTCATACTATCTATCTATCTATCTACTACCCCATCTTGTCTATCCCAATTATCTATCTATCTATTTTATCCATATTATCTATCTTTTCTATTTATCATTATTATCTTCTCTTTATCTATCTATCTATCTAATATTTCTATCTATATTTCTATCATTATCTTTTCTACCCTATCTATTATCTAATATCTATTATCTATCTAATATCATCTAATATCTATTATCTATCTATTATCTATCTATCTATCAATATCTATTTTATCTATCATATATCTATCTTTTATCTATCTATTATCATCTATCTATCTTCATATTATTATCTATATATCTAATATCTATCTATCTATCTATCTATCTATCTATCTATCTATCTCATATCTATCTCATATCTATCTATCTACAGTGTGTGCAGAATTATTAGGCAAGTTGTATTTGAGAGGATTCTTTTTATTGAACAACAACTATGTTCTCAATCAACCCAAAAGACTCATAAATATGAAAGCTTAATATTTTTGAAAGTTGGAGTGGGTTTTTTTTTTTTTAGTTTTGGGCTATTTAGGAGGATATCTGTTTGTGCAGGTAAACTATTACTGTGCAGAATTATTAGGCAACTTAATAAAAACCAAATCTATCCCATCTCATTGTTTATTTTCACCAGGTTTCACCAATATAACAACAGACAATTTAGAAAGAAACATTTCTGACATTCAAAACCAAAAACTAAATCACTGACCAATATGGCCGCCTTTCTTTACGATGACACTGAAGCCTCCATCCATAGATTCGGTCAGTTGCTTGATCTGTTTACGATCCACATTGCGTGCCGCAGCCACCACAGCCTCCCAGACACTGTTCAGAGAGGTGCACTGTTGCACCTGAGTTAAACAATAAGTCATTTTTGATGACACATTCCCTTTAAGACTGATTTTTCAAAGGTTTTATGGAATGATGAAATGAGAGTGACTCTTGATGGGCCACATGGATGGGCCCGAGGCTGAGTCAGTAAAGGGCAGAGAGCTCCAATCAGACTCCGACGCCAGCAAGGTGTAGGTGGGTTACTGGTATGGGCTGGTATTATCAAAGCGGGGCGGCCAGTAAAGATCTAAAAGAAGAAAAAATAATGACATGGCCCCCTTGTTCACCTGATCTGAACCCCATACAGAACCTGTGGTCCCTCCTAAAATGTGAGGCCTAATAATTGTCTGACACTTCCTGTTCTGTAGAGAAAGATTCTCAGTTGTCTGCTCATTATCAGCACAAAGAGGGTCAAACTGAAAGGAGGGCATAGTGTGAATGATAACACAGGATCCACCAGTCACAAGAGGAGTGTCACAGTCTCAGCCCCCTCTCCCTGCACAGTGACTTCTTCCCAGGTCACCACAGCATGACTACAAAACTGGGCCTATTGAAGTCTATGGGACAGAAACAGTCTTATGGTTCCTTTTGTGCATGAGCTACTGTAAAGCATCTCTCTGATTGCTGTTAAAGCTGTGCAAACAAGGCCTAGTGGCCAAAGTGAAAACTGCAGGATCTTAAGAATTATTAAAAAATATTGAAAGTGATATGAAAATTAAAAGGAAAATAACCAAAAAATTCTTAAAAAATGTGTTTAACATAAAAACGTGATTTAAAAACAATAAAGTCATTTTTGTTTGACACATTCCCTTTAAGATATTTCTTGCCCCAGTCTTAAATTTTTTAAATCTTATGTTTTGTTGGTCGTTTTTCAGCCTTCCTTACCTTGGCCATGTCCCTGAGTAAACCACTCCGTTTTAGTATTAGTTGCAGCTCCGAAATATGGCAAAATGGTGGCTGATGGCATCTTGGCAGCTTCACGCTTGTTTTTTCTCAATTCTTGGGCAGTTACTTTGCGCTTTTTTTTTCCCCCACGCTTCTTGCGACCTGTTGGCTATTTCCCATGAAACGCTTCATTGTTCATTTGATCACGCTTTAAAAGTTTTGGCAATTTCCGGGACTTTTGGGTCCCTCTGAAGGACATCTCACAATTCTTGACTTTTCAGAGCCCTGTCAAACCCTCTTTCTGACATTTTGCCAAAGGAAAGGAAGTTGCCTAATAATTAAGCACACCTCATATAGGGTGTTGATGTCATTAGACCACACCCCTTCTCATTAGAGATGCACATCACTTGATTTACTTAATTGGTAGTTAGCTTTCCAGCCTGTACAGCTTGGAGTAGGACAACATGTATAAAAAGGTCCCCAGGTCCCCAGGTCCTGGGGGCGGAGCCAACAGACTTTGCAGAAGGCAGACACCATGTGGAAGGCGCTGTGAGGCCTATTCTGGATGAAAGACGGGTATCTTCTCACACATTTCATACACAAACACTCACAAGGGAAAATAAACACCCTGAAAAGGATCAGTGTTTTTTATCCCATTCTCCTCAAGGAGCGCTGAAATTCCATATTTTTGCTTTTATATCTATCTATCTATCTATCTATCTATCTATTCTATTTTTTTCTATCGTTTTTCTTATCTCTATTTTCTATTATATCATCTATTATTATTATCTATCTATCTATCTATCTATCTATCTATCTCATATATATCTATCTATCTATATCTAGCCATCACAGGGATTGCAGTAGTTGCTTTTTCAGATTCTGTATTAGTGCTGTGTTCTATTTAGCTATCCTCGCATTATTTTTATCTACTGTTGCAGCTACTATGTGTGTCAGTCTTCATTGTGGTTTTAATATCGGAGCAACACTCCTGTCAGGAACCCTGGCAACATTTTGGAAAAAGGGGCTGCTCAAGTGCAAGATAGGAATTAGTAATGGGTAGGGAGATGCAGATAGTCGTGCTGTATGTTGCCCTAAAAATACTTATGACGCCTCTGTATAATTAGATGTATAGGTATGAGAGAGAGATTTGATAGAAGATTAAGGTTAGTTTAAAGGATAGATAGATAGATAGATAGATAGTATGAGTAGATAGATAATAATAGGATAGATAGATAGATAGATGATGATAGATGGGTTTGTATGAGATAGTAGATTAATATGAGATAGGATATGAGATAGATAGATAATAAAAGATAGATAGATTGAGTAGATAGATAGATAATGATATGGGGATAGATAGATAGATATGAGATAGATAGTAGATAGATAGATAGATTGAGATAGATAGATAGATAGTATGGGATATTATAGAAAGATATGGATAGATAGATAGATAGTGATAGATGAAGATATGAGATAGATGATATGAGTAGATAGATAGATAGATAGATAGAATAGATGTTTTGATAGATGAATGTGATAGTTGATAGATGATATGGATAGATGATGATTGAAGATAGATAGATATGTGATAGTTGTTTATGAGATAGATAGATTGGGTAGAAATGATATGAGATAGATAGATATGGGATAGATAAATAGATAGATGATATTTGGAGATGTAGATAAAAATAGATATAGATAGTAGATGATAGATAGATATGAGATGATAGAGAAAAGTTTGAAAAAAGGGAGAAAGGAAAAAAAGAGGGGGCAAAATAGTAAAAGAATGATAGGGGTTGTTAAAAGAAGTGGGAAAGATAGAAAATTTGTTGAGTTTGTATGTTAGTAGAGGCCAAATTTAAAAGTTTGAAAGAAAATGAGTGGGAGTAAAGGAGAGAGTTTTTTGTAATAATTTAAGGAGTTTGATATTTGTCTGGGAAAATGGAGGTGGGTGTAAAATAGAAATGATTTAGTTGGGTAAGTGTTTATTGGATGAAACATGAGGGAAAAAAGGTTTTGGATGGTAAAAAATTTAAAAAAGGGGAAGTTAGGTTATGTGAGGGTTTTTGAGGTAAAAATGTTGATAAGGCCGGGCAGGCGAAAAAGGGGGGTTTTGGTCTTGGATCAGCATTTTGGTCTTGGATCAGGGGTCACTTCTATAGTTTCCTGCCTCCCTAGAAAGCAATACAAACAGATGTGCAGGATACAGAGGGGAAGTCATTGGGGAGGGCTTGAAACCTGTTTAAAATTTGAAAGCAATTTGTATCTGATGATCATTTGGTTGTGGATAAATATCTGAGTTCAGGATCCTGCAGAAGCTGCGTCCCCCATGAATAAATCATCGCTGACGCTCTTCACATTGTGGAGTATTTAACCAGAACGACTTGAAGGGAAGTCTATTATTTTTGGGAAGTCTGGGGTTTTAAAAAACCTCCTGCCCCGCTTTGCCGTCCCTTAAAGTTCGTTTTTAGTTTTTTATTACAATATGCACAAAACATCTTACCCATAGAAAAAAACAAAGCGCGCTCTTATTTACTGGAGCCGGGCAGATGGCAGCTTCACAGGGTTGACACAAATAGAAGGCAATGGCAGGTAGCAGCATGTGTTACCGAGAATGGAACAATCCTAATTGCAGCCGGAATGGATTATTTGCCAAATTGCAGCAACTTTGTCATAAGGAAATGTTTCAGAAAGAAATGTAACACCGACCGGAGAATTAGGAGGTTGTTCTCACCATGCACTGGCATATGATGGCAACCATCAAACTGTGCTTGGTGCGAGTCTTACCTCTTGGACTCGCACCTCTCTCGGAAATAGGCCCCTGAAAGTGTCGGCTCAGAATGAAGATCTGATCATGCTTGGGTACAACATTCTGTTCTATAGCAGTTCCCATTAAAGGGAAGCGGGGTTTTGCATTACCCTAAGCTCCAATAGAACCGAATGGAGAGTGTTTTGCAAGTGCGACCGGCTCTGAGTTCTGAGTCAAAACTTTTGGGGACCTGTTCCTGAGATATGTGTGGGTTCTAGAGCATATTTGCCAACCCTCCCGGTTTTGGCGAGTCACTCCCGCTAATGGGGGCCATGTGCCGCCCCCCCCCCCCCCCCCACCCGCTAGGGTGGCATAACCTCCTGCCTCTTTAGAGAAGCTGGAGGTTATTGTGCACAGAGGCATCGGCAGCGTCTTTTGATGCTGCCTAAAGCCTCTGTCCTGCGCCGCCCCGGAAATGTTCTCCTAGTGCAGAGGAAGTGCGAGAGCTTGCGGGGGAAAGGGGCGGGGTTTAGCGGGACCCGCGAAGTCCCCCCCATTTCCCCCGTTTTAAAAAACTGGGAAACCCAGCAGGACGGTAGTGCGGGGATGGCGGGTTTTGTGTGGGGAGGGGGGGTTTCTGATGCCTGTAGGGGGGGGGGTGTGTGCAGTGACTGGTGTTGTGAGGAGGGGGGTGTGTGTGCATGATTTTGTGCCTGTGAGGGAGGGGTGTGTGGCAGGGGATGTTGCCTGGGGAGGGGGGTGGTGTGCAGGACTTAGGCCTGTGAGGAGGGGGGTGGTGGAGTGACTGATGCCTGTGAGGAGAGGGGTGTTTGTGTGGCAGTGACTGAGTGCCTGTGGGGAAAGGGTGTGTGTGCATTGAAGGTGTCTGTTGAGGGGAAAGGAGTGTTAAGTAGGATTTTATTTTTTATTGTTACAGCTATTAGGGGCACTGCCTGGGTCATGGGGGCATTTGCCGGGCTCATAGGGGTTTCATCTGCCTGGTATGGGGGCATATACCTGGATAAATGGGGCTTCTGTCTGGTAAGGGGGCATCTGCTGGCTCAAGGGGGAAATCTCCTGGATAAAGGGTGCATCTCCCTGGCTCAGGGGGGCATCTGCCTGGATAAAGGGGGCATCTGCCGGGCTCATGGGGGCATTCTGCCGGCTCAGGGGGCATCTACCTGCTCATGGGGCATCTGCCGGGGTCAATGGGGCATCTGCCTGGCATGGGGGCATCTTCCTGGATAAGGGGGCATCTGCCTGGATCATGGGGCATCTGCCGGCTCATGGGGCATCTACCTGGATAAAGGTGGCATCTGCCTGGCTCATGGGGGCATCTGCATGGTCCTGGGGACATCTTACTGGATAATGGGGGCATCTGCCTAGCTATCGGGGACCTACCTGGCTATTGGGGACACTACCGGGCTATTGTAGGCACTGCCTGGCCATTGGGGGCACTGCCTGGCTATTGGGGGCACTCCCTGGCCATTGGGGGCACTACCTGGATGTAAGGGGCACTATCTGGCTATTGGGACACCCTACCGGGCTAGAAGGGGCATTAACCTGGCTAAGGAGGCTACAAACTAGTTACAGGGTCAATAGGCCATGAGATACCAAACCTATTGGGGCACAGTTTGGCGGTTTTCCCCCAGCGCTCCTGGATCTGAATAGACCATCCAACAGTTCCAGGGAAGCTGGGTGACGCCAAAACCTTAATTTAGCTTTCTTCCAGAGCCATTACACAGTTAGGTTGGAGTAGGTGTGGCTTTTTCGAAGAGGGCGTGACTTACATGCAAGATGGGCGTGGATATGCAATTTTTTGTCGCGCCGTGCTACGCGCGCCGCCTTCAAATCTCTTGCTTTTTTACTTTCAAAAGTTGGCATGTATGTTCTAGAGGTGAGATCTGTACCCTTCACACAAAACCCCTTTAAGGGGTAGGATATGTTTATATCAATAGGACATGCCATCAAAGTCATTTCATACCTGCTTTATCCAGCTTCAGCTTTCAGGGTGCTCAAAAAGGGGGCGTGTGTTATCTGTTTGAACTGCATATCATGTGACCCAGCAGGCTTGACATCACCATGTCTTTCTTCACAGTGTGGTCACTCTAGTCAATCAAAGATCTGTTTATGTGAAGAGCTGTGAGAAGTTATAATGTAGCTGAGTGGTTAGAGCTTCTGCCTTCTAACATAGGGGTCCTAAGTTCAAATATTGATTTTTTTTTTCTCAATGCACAGACCTGATTGTGGTTTCTTTTTAATTTCTTTGGGTGTTTGTATTAATAAGGATACAGAGATGGGGGTAGATGACAGCACCTGGGAATGAACACTTGCAAAAGCAGTGAGTGTGTGTGATTACTAAGGAGTATAGAGAATAGGAGTAGAATGACAGCACCTGGGAATGAACACTCGCTCAGCTTTGTGTGTGTGTGTGATTACTAAGGAGTACAAGGAGGGAGTAGAATGACAGCACCTGGGGTTGAACAATTTGCTTAGCAGGGAGTTGTTGTGATTACTAAGGGACAGAGGAGGAGATAAATGACAGCACCTGGGGTTGAACATTCGCTCAGCAGTGAGTGTGTGTGATTACTAATGAGTACAGAGGATTGGAGTAGAATGACAGCATCTGGGGTTTAACAGTCGCTCAACAATGAGTGTGTGTGATTGCTAACCAGAGAAGAGACTGACAGTAGCTGCCTGAGAGGAGAGGTGATGTCTGAGCATGTGCAGCCAGGACTGAGGAGCTCTCGTTACTGGTTGTATCCCCTCCTGGAGACGAGTGAAACAAGGGACCCAAAAGGGGAGCAGCTAAAACAAAAACAGTCGAGAATGTTTAATAATGATGAATGATGAAAATGTTTTTTAATTTGCAAGCTTCCCACGTCATTTTTACTTGGTAGGAAAACCTCTTTAAATGTAACAAGTGTATGGAGACAAGGCAAATTCTGAGGCTTGGTTCACATGTGCGTCGGAGGTTCAGTTTGAAACCTTTTGTTGCATGTTCTGCTTTATTTTCTCCATCTCAGCAACAGACACTAAAGCGGAAACCAGACGGACCCATTGCAGTTAATAGGGTCTGACAGGTGCCGTGGGTGTCCATTGTGAAACGGATCCCGGTTTTCACCTTTTGTCTGAGGTTCTGAACAGAACCTTTATCAATGATGTAAATCAAACCTAACACGAATGAAAGGCCAACATGGATATAGAGGGGTAACTATTGCACCTATGTATGACAGCTCAGTACAAGCCTGGAGTCATACAGTAGCAGTCTGTGGAATCATACCATGGGTGTAGCTATAGGTAGACCAGAGGCAGCAGTCACTATCATGCCCCAGAGACTGACGGGGACCCAATAGCCGCTCTGCTACATAGAAGACACCGGTATTTTAAAGGGAATGTGTCATCAAATATGACTTATTGTTTAACGTTTTTATGTTCAACACATTTTTTAAGAATTTTTGGTTATTTTTTTTTTTTATTTTCCATATCACTTTCAATATTTTTTAATAATTCATAAGTCCTGCAGTTTTCACTTTGGCCACTTAGGCCTAATAATAGTCTGCCCACTTCCTGTCTGTAGAGAAGATTCTCAGTTGTTGCTCATTATCAGCACAAAGAGGGTCAAACTGAAAGGAGACACCCAGTGTGAATAGAAAACACGGGAAATCCACCAGCCCACAAAAGGGATAGTCCGTTCACCCTTTCCCTCTCTGCACAGTGACTTCTTCCCAGGTCACAGAGCATGACTAGAAAAACTCTCCTATAGAAGTGGATGGATGAGTCAGTCTTAAGTTCCTCTGTGTATGAAGCTACTTTTAAAGCATCTCTCTGACTGCTTTTAAAGCAGTGCAAAAAAGGCCTAGTGGCCAAAGTGAAAACTGCAAGACTTAAGAATTATTAAAAAATATTGAAAGTGATAAGAAAAATGAAAAAAAAAACAACAACCAAAAATTCCAAAAAATGTGTTTAACACAAAAATGGGGCTTAAACAATGACTAATTTTTTGATGACACATTCCCTTTAAGTGGCACATGGCAGGCGAGGGCCCTTTTTATAGATGTCAAATGAAAGAAAACATGTTTTGCTGATCACTGACCAGGACACCAGATGTAGAAAGCGAATGTCATATCAAAGTCCCTGTATAACGAATACCAGTGCTCAGAGATCCCATCAGGCTGCGGGTGAAGCTGAACTGATGCAAAATTGGTGCGTTCCAGCTCCAGAAAGTTGAAAGATTTAACCAAAAAATATTTTAAAACAAATAGCTGCGATTTCCCTAAGGAGCACAGAAGCGTTTGCATCCCTTCTATAGATACTGCATTGGGGCCCAAGAGTTTTAAACGATGACTCTGGGTCACATTGTGCCTTTCTCTCCTTCCAGCTTTATATTCAAGTGTATTCGGGTTCTAAT
The DNA here is from genome assembly GCA_025379985.1 of Phyllomedusa bahiana. Classification (NCBI taxonomy): domain Eukaryota; kingdom Metazoa; phylum Chordata; class Amphibia; order Anura; family Hylidae; genus Phyllomedusa; species Phyllomedusa bahiana. The sequence goes on along the minus strand of JAODAL010067447.1, from coordinate 7,443 downwards.
ATGTTCAAAAGAAAAAAAATGTTGGACCAGCTCCAAAAATATAATTAATAGCAGCAAATTTTATTCTATTTAAAAAAATATATGGAAATGTGGTATGAATCCAGGAGGAAAACCTGACGCGTTTCAGACTAGAAGCTTACAGTCAGAAGCTTCATTGTGGGATCTTTGTCCAAAGAGTGCTCATCTTATGGGCTACAGTACTGTTGTATACATTGAGAAGTTCTGTTTGGCCACTTTTATGACGTATCAACAGCTTCACTTCCTAGCGATGAGAACCGTATTCTGCCACCAGTAATAGTTGGACTAATACCATCTCCCCTGGGTTTTTTACTGAGGGTAAGAATCTTCCCTTTGCCAGTGCCCAATGGTTCCCCATGTATGTTCAGAGCCTATGGAGACCCCTGGCCACCAGTCTTCTCAGATCAATTCTTGTGCTGACCACCATAGTGATAGAGCATCTACCAACACCTTGAGAACCCTTCTGGTCAACACAGGGAATTTTCTGAGATGACTGGTTGCCAGGGGTCTCAATCGAATATGAACATAGATGGGGAACCATTGGGCACTGGCAAAGGGGAAGAACACCAATAGTAGTTGGACTAATACGTCTGCCTTAGTTTTTTTACTGAGGGGAGAAATTTCCCCTTTGCCAGTGCCCAATGGTTCCCATGTAAGTTTAGGGGTCTACGAGACCGCGGCACCCTCTTCTGAGATCAATTCTTGTGCTGACCACCATAGTGATGGAGCATTTACCCAACACCTGGAGAACCCTTTGGTCAACACAGGGGAATTTTCTGAGATGGACTGGTTGCCAGGGGTCTCAATAGATTATGAACATAGATGGGGAACCATTGGGCACTGGCAAATGGGAAGACCACCAGTAATAGTTGGCCTAAAACCATCTCCCTTGGGTTTTTTAATGGGTAAGACTCTTCCTCTTTGCCAGTGCCCAATGGTTCCCCATGTAAGTTCAGAGTCTATTGAGACCCCTGGCCACCAGTCTTCTGAGATCAATTCTTGTGCTGACTACCATAGTATTGGAACATCTACCAACACCTGGAGAACCCTTCCGGTCAACGCAGGGAATTTTCTGAGATGACTGGTTGCCAGGGGTCTCAATAGGCTATGAGCATAGATGGGGAACCATTGGGCACTGGCAAAGGGAAGACCACAAGTTAAATTTGGACTAATACTATCTCCCCTGGGTTTTTTACTGAAGGTGAGAATCCTCCCCTTTGCCAGTGCCCAATGGTTCCCCATGTATGTTCAGAGTCTACCGAGACCCCTGGCCCCCAGTTTTCTTAGATCAATTCTTGTGTTGACCACCATAGTATTGAAGCATCTACCAAAGCCTGGGAACCGTTCTGTCAACAATGGGAATTTTTCTGAGATGATGGTTTGCCAGGGGTTCTCAATTAGGACTATGAGTATAGATGGGGAACCATTGGGCATTGGCAAAGGGAAAGACCACCAGTAAGAGTTGGACTAATACCGTCTACCTTGGGTGTTTTACTGAGGGTAAGAAACTTCCCCTTTGCCAGTGCCCAATGGGTCCCCATGTAAGTTCAGAAGTCTATGGAGACCCCTGGCCACCAGTATTCTAGATCAATTCTTGTGCTGACCACTATAGTATTGGAGCATTTTACCAATGCCTGGAGAATATTCTGGGCAAACCCGGGAATTTTCTGAGATGACTGGTTTGCCCGGGGTCTCAATTTGACTATGAGCATAGATGGGGAACCATTGGGCACTGGCAAAGGGGAAGACCACCAGTTAAAGTTGGACTAATACCATCTCCCCTGGTTTTTTTACTGAAGGTAAGAATCCTCCCCTTTGCCAGTGCCCAATGATTCAGCATGTATGTTCAGGGGTCTAGCGAGACCCTGGCCACCAGTTTTCTCAGATCAATTCTTGTGTTTACCACCCTTTGCATTGAGCATCTACCCAAAACCTGAAGAACCCCTTTTGGTCAACACAGGGAATTTTCTGGGGATGACTGTTTGCCAGGGGTCTCAATAGAACATTCACATAGATGGGGAACCATTGGGCAACTGGCAAAGGGGGAGAACAACAGAAGTAGTTGGACTAATTTCTGTCTGCCTTGGGTTTTTTTTCTGAGGGTAAGAATCTTCCCTTTGCCAGTGCCCAATGGTCCCCATGTATGTTCAGAGTCTATCAAGACCCTGGCCACCAATCTTCTAAGATCAATTCTTGTGCTGACCACCATAGTATTGGAGCATCTACCAATGCCTGGAGAACCCTTTTAGTCAACACAGGGGAATTTTCTGAAAAGACTGGTTTTCCAAGGGGTTCCCAAAAGATTTGAACATAGATAGGGGAAACCCTTGGGCACTGGCAAAGGGTAAGACCACCAGTAATAGTTGGACTAATGCCGTCTGCCTGGGTTTTTTACTGAGGATAAGATTATTCCCCTTTACCAGTGTCCAATGGTTCCCCATGTAAGTTCGAGTTTTTATCAAGACCCTGGCCAACCCGTCTTTCATATCAATTTTTGTGCTGACCACCATAGTGGATGGGGGCATCTACCAACATCTGGAAACCCTTCTGTTCAACAACGGGGGAAATTTTTTGAGATGACTTGTTGCCAGGGATCTCAATAGACTATGAGCATAGATGGGGAACCATTGGGCACCGGCAAAGAGGAAGACCACCAGTAATAGTGATGGAGCATCTACCAAACCTGGAGAACCCTTCTGATTTATGGTTGCCAGGGGTTTTCATAGACTATGAACATTTGATGGGGAACATTGGACACTGGCAAAGGGGAAGACCCAGGAAAGATGGTACTGGTCCTAACTACACTGGTGGCAGAACATGGTTCCTCATCCTAGGACATAAAGCTGATAGGATGTCATAAAATATTCCGGCAGAACTTCCCTATGTTATATACAAACAAGCATATAGACCATAAGAAGAGCATTCTACGGACAAAGATCCCACAACAAAGCTACCGACTGCTGTAATTTATCTAGATCAGCTTGAAGCACATTAAAGTCAAAGGCTTGTGCGGATCCAGACTCCTCCATGGATAGAAGTGCATTGTTAGTCCTGTCTTTGATGCTATCTCATGTAAGAAGTTACTGAAATCAAATGACCATGGAAGTGGAATGAAAGTAGCGGCTTGGAGAGCGATTATCATTTCATCTCCATGTTTTTATTTATGGAGACAAAACCTTAAACACCATGAAAATAAACACCCTCCGAAGATGAAGAAGTAAAGAAGAGACTACGAGGAGGTGAACTACAGAACCGCCATTCGTCATACCCCCGCAAGGAACTCCAGCATTTACTATTACTAAGGTGCAGGAGATGCATCAGTATAGTTTATATTGATTATCACTCAGATATTGTCACTGGTTATACCAGAAGAGCCCATATACTTATATACAGAGATCCCCAGGTTATACCAGCATGCTCTTATACACTATATAACAGAGAACTCCATTTATTCCAGCATGCTCGATATCACTATCTATCAGAGATCCCCATTTTATACCACATGCCCATATCACTATATACAGGAGACCCCAGGTTATACAGCAATGCTCCAGATCGCTGTATACAAGGGAGTATCCCCATGTTATACCAGCTAGCACCATACCACTATATACGAGGATAGGCCCAGGGTTTTATTTAAACCAGCATGCTCCATATCACTATATACAGATGATCCCCAGGTTATACCACAGCTCCATATCACTATATACAGGAGATCCCCAGGTTATACCAAGACATGCTCCATATCACTATATTCAGGAGATCCCCAGGTTATACCAAGCATGCTCCCATATCTCAATATACTGGAGATCCCCAGGTTATACCAGCATGTTTCCAAATCACTATATACAGGAGATCCCCATGTTATACCAGCATGCTCCATATCCACTATATACAGGAGATCCCCCAGGTTTATACTAGGCATGTCTCCATATCACTATATACAGGAGATCCCCAGGTTATACACATGCTCCATATCAACTTATATACAGGAGATCTCCTAGGTTATCAACCCAGCATGCCCCATAAAACTCTTTATATACTGAGGATCCCCAGGTTAAACCAGCATGCTCCATATCACAATATACAGGAGATCCCCAGGTTAACCAGCATGCTCCGTATCACCTATATCAGGAAGGCCCAGGTTATACCAGCATGCTCCATATCACTTAATATACAGCAATCCCAGTGATATACCAGCATGCTCCGTATCACTAATACAGGAGATCCCCAGGTTATACCAGCATGCCTCCGTATCACTATATACAGGAGATTCCCAGGTTATACCCAGCATGCTCCATATCACTATATACAGGAGATCCCCCAGGTTATACCACATTCTTCCATATACACTGTATACCAGGGAGATCCTCAGTTTATACCTACATGCTCATATCACTATATACAGGAGATTCCCAGGTTATTCGCATGCTCCATATCACTATATACAGACATCCCCAGGTTATACCAGCATGCTCCATATCACATATACAGGAGAATTCCCAGGTTATACCTACATGCACCCAGAATCACTAAATACAGGAGAACCCCAGCTTATACCAGCATGCTCCATATCACTATATACAGAGATCCCCAGTTATACCCAGCATGCTCCATACATATATACAGTAAAACCCCAGGTTAACCACAATGCTCCATATCACTATAATACAGGAGATCCCCAGGGTTATACCAGCATGCTCCATATCACTAAACAGGAGAATCCCAGGTATACCAGCATGATCCATGTCACTATGTACACGTGAGATCCCCCAGGTTATACCATCATGCTCCATAATCACTATATACAGGAGATCCCCAGGTTATACCAGCATGCTCCATATCACTATATACAGAGATCCCCCAGGTTATACCAGCATGCTCATACACTATATACAAGGAATCTCCAGGTTATACCAAGCCCACGATGCTCCATATCACCTCTAATCCAGAAGTGAGTTACGTCCACTACACCAGGGGGGGGGGGGGGTGGGGGAGGAGCACAGTGTTTAGCAGGAGTTCGCTGCTGGCAGCCGTCTGGAGCTAGCTCTCCCTGTTTGCTTGGGGGGAGAGCTGCCCCAATGAGGAAGAGCGGGTTTTCCAAGCCCCCCAAGCCACTGGGGGGTCGTGATACGCATGTGCTGGCCCGGAGGAGAGTTGGTGGCATCAGTGACAGCGGAGAAGAGGAGGTGAGGGGCTTGCCTTGCGGCGGGTCCCCTGCTTTCCCTGCAGAATATGGTGCCTGCAACACTGAAGGATGTGGACCAGATGCCCGAAAGGGCAGTGAAGCACCTAAGAGGGATGCCTCTGCAGAGGATCGTGGCCCGAGGGTTGTGCCCAGCAGCGGACCAGTGAAGGGGACCGGCAGCAGAAGTGGTCGCAGTGAGGAGGTGAGAGGGATTTACGCTAGCGGGTCCCAATCTCTCCCCACGGACCGGGCTGCCTGCACGGATCCCAGCTGTGGAACGAAGGGCGCTGCAGTAAGTGGAGGAGAAACCACTGAGAGTATAACGATGGTCACAGCCTCAATCCACTTTACAAAACAAGCAGAGAGGAGAAAAATGGCCGACTGCAAAGTCCAGGAGGAAATGGGAGCCGAAGCCAGCGGGTCCCTGTCCCCTCCATGGCCGCCCGAGAGATCACAAACTTACCCCTGTTTGGGAGAGAATCAGTTTTCCGTCGGCTGCAGAAATCACATCAATCCTGAGCACTGCTCAGCAATGAGTCATCTGCTGCTCAGGCAGCTCAAATGGTAACATTGTATAAGTGAACTTGTGTGCTAGTGCGTCTCTGGCCACTAGAGGGAGCTCTAACATTGTTAGAGATAATGTAGGTGCAATTGCGCCGCTGACCAGTAGAGGGAGCTCTAACATTAGAAATGGAGAAAATGTGTGTGCTGATAATGTATTAAATGAAGTATTGGAAAAAAACAAAAATAATGCTAATAAAAACAGTGGAGAGGGAATAAGTAGCGTAGTCGCCCCTAGCCCAGAAATCAAATCTAGCATCAGCCCAGGGATTAGTCCCAGCCGAAACATCAGCCCAAATGTTATTGCCCCTATAAGAATAAGTAAAAGAATTTTGGCCAAAGCTGAGGATCTGGAAGAAGGGGGATCTGCCCTAACCCCACTAAAAAATTGGGGCATTATGGCGGCAAACGAGAACGCCTTTGTGTTTGGTTCCCGCATAGCCCTTTTCATAAAAGAATTTGAGGAAAGTGGGAGAGAAATAGTCAAATTACAACGGAAAATTGATATGTTAAAATTAAAATTGAAAAGCACCCCTGCTAGGAAAAGGAAATGTGTTAAAAAAGACATAAATGGCATACAGGAGGAAATCAAAAAACTAATAAGAAAGAAAGCCTTGATACTGGAAAATAGTGGCCCCTTCAAGGAGAAACTTACCAACGACATTAGATTTAGAGAAATGCAGATTGGTAAACAAAAATGGGAGGAAGGAGAAGAAGAGGAAGGGAGGGAGGATGAAGCAGAGGTGATAGGGACAGCGGAGAGAGGGAGGGAAGAAGGAGACAGGGCCCCTCCGCAGCAAATGGAGGTTCAGGAAGCACCCCAAGAACTATCTCAGGGGGACAGTGGGATCCCCCCAAACCAAGCAGCAGGAATGGGCGGAGTAAGTGGTCAGGAGATGGGTGATGAGGAAGTAAGGGAAGAAGAGGACCCGGGTGGGATGTTAATGGAGCAAATTGTCCAGTTGGAATCCCCAGTCAGCCTTCAGTCCTTTGCTTTCGGGGACGACTTCCCCAAAGAAAAGGGAAAGGGGAAGAAAAGAGGGACCAAGAGGGTTGCTGGGGAGGGCGCCCGGTTGGTGTTTGGGCCCATCCCGGGAGTTTTCCGGGTCGCTCCAGCAGGGTCTAGTGCAGGAGGTTCTGGGGATAAGCAAATGGAGGCAAGCTGGGGGTCCCGGTGTAATAGTCAGGAAGACATCCAGGAGAATATCCAAGATTCAATGACAGGCCCAAACCCCGGTCCCGTCACCAAAGGGAAAACAGACAAATCCATAAATAATAGGGCTGGTCCAGGTATGAATGCGGAGACAGAGGGGGTGGAGGGAGGTAAGAAGGACGAAGAAACAAATGATGTAACAAATGTAGGAGAGGATGCGGGGACGAATATTGGGGAGGGTGCGGGGACGAATGTTGGGGAAGGAGCGGGGGCAAATGATGGGGAGAGTGTGGGGACAATTGTTGGGGGGAGTGAGGAGATGAATGAAGGGACGAATGGGGGAGTGAATGTGGAAATGTCTAAAGAAACAAGTGTAGGGGCAAATGACAACCGTAAAAAAGGTGTAATGATAAACACTGTACATAGCAAGGGGGAGGGCGCTGGCCCACCACCCCCTCCGGCCGCACCAGGTCCCTCCGCCTTAGGTACAGGCGGGGGGAGGAGTTATGCTACAGTTGTGGCC
>JAODAL010067446.1:0-17290 GCA_025379985.1 Phyllomedusa bahiana | reverse complement strand
AGTAAACCACCTTTCCCAAAAATAGGTGCGGGGCCCAGAGGTGGGTCCTGCCCCTATCAAACTTTCTTGTCAATATGCCATCAAAGTTCACTTAAAGTGCCCCGTTTAAGTGTTTTTTATTGTGTAAAAGTCATAGAACATAAAAAAGACAAGTATTTTGTTGTTGCCATAATTGTACTGAACCAGAATGTATTATTATTTTTGTTTTTGCATTATTTTTTATAGTGGCGTCACATTCGCAGCGCTGTGCAGAGATTGTCATCAGTCACATTGGGGCTCACAGTCTAAATTCCTATCTTTATGTTTTTGGAGTATGAGATAAACTCGAGTACCCAGAGAAATCCCAGGCAAACACCAGGAGAATATACAAACTCCTTGCAGATGTTGTCTTTGGAGAGATTTGAACCCAGGATCCCAGCAATGCTTACCACTGAGTCAGTGGGCTGCACTGTATTAACCACTGAGCTATCGAGCTGCACTGTTCTAACCACCGAGCCATCATGCTGGATTAAGGTAAACACTGAGCTATGGTGCTGTACTGTTCTAACCACTGAGCCACCGTGCTGCGCTGTGCTAACCACTAAGCCATCATACTGCATTGTGCTAACCACCGAACCATTATGCTGTACTGTGCTAACCACTGAGCCACCTTGCCGCACTGTGCTAAAACTGATGTCCTCTACTGTACTAACATTGAACCACCATGTTGCGCTATTATAATCACTGAGCCACCGTGCTGCAGTTGTTCTAACCACTCAGCCACTGTGCTAACTACTAAGCCATTGTGCTGGACTGGGCTAACCATAGAGCCACGTTGTTGTGCTGTGCTATCCACTAAGCCAATGTTCTGATCTGTGCTAACTACTGAATCACTGTGCTGCACTGTGCTGACCACTGAGCCATCATGCTGCACTGTGCTAACCACTGAGCCACCATGCTGCACTGTACTAACCACTGAGCCACCAGGCTACACTGTACTAAACACTGAGCCACCATGCTACACTGCTAACCACTGAGCCACCAAGCTACACTGTACTAACCACTGAACCACTCTGCTGCACCATGCTAACTACTGAGCCACCATGCTACACTGTGCTAACCACTGAGCCACCATGCTGCACTGTGCTAACCACTGAGCCACCATGCTGCACTGTGCTAACCACTGAGCCATCATGCTGCACTGTGCTAACCACTGAGCTACCATGCTGCACTGTGCTGACCACTGAGCCACCATGCTGCACTGTGCTGACCACTGAGCCACCATACTTCACTGTGCTGACCACTGAGCCGGAGTGCTGCACTGTACTGACCACTGAGCCACCATGTTGCACTGTACTGACCACTGAGCCACCACACTGCACTGTACTGACCACTGAGCCACCATGTTGCACTGTACTGACCACTGAGCCACCACACTGCACTGTACTGACCACTGACCCACCATACTGCTCTACACATTTATCTATACTGTAAAGTGAATGACTTAATATAAAATGCAAAGAAGGCAGAATTGCTCCCCACACCAAAGAAAAGCACTGTGTTACATCATGCCAACAGACAAGGATGTGTCCTCTTCTGCATCATTCCTGGTGCGGCGCTGAGCGGGTGTGCATACAAAAGGCCGCGGTGCTGTGTACTTAACTTTGTCAGGAAGAGAAGGCAAACTTGCCACTTTGTGTGACTCTGGCAGCACAATGCAGTGTGGGCCCCTCACGGCTCTATGGATGTTGGATCACATTGATGGAAGGATGAACAATCCATCTCTTATGAAGACACTGAGCTGGATTGGCCGTAACACATTATTCTGTCAGTGATTTGGCATCTCAATCGATGGGAAATGATGTGTTATAATCTTAATTTATTATATTTCATTTTCCATCAATCAACAAAGTGCGGCTCGTGACATAACATGCAGCCGCAGCCGCTGTCAATCATCCTGGTCGGGCTGCGCAGCCCTGACGTCGCCTCTTTACACATCCTCAGGTGTTTTCTCCAAATGACTCCATGCACTAAATCATAGGACAGAGCGAAAACTGATAACAAGTCACTACAAGTTTACTCGACAAAGAGGGTCGAATAGGAGGGGCCCGGTGGAAATAGATGATAGATATAGAATAGATAGAGATGAGAGAAAGATAAATAGATCATAAATAGACGATAGACTGAGAGATAATGCTGTGTCTTGTGTTGTATATATAAAGGATGAAAGATATTAAAGAAGATAGATAGATAAATAAATAGATAATATTTAGGTAATAGAAGAACAGATTTTTAACTCTGTTTCTTATATTCTATATATAAACGAAGATCGATAGTTATGAGAGAGATAGATGGATAGAGAGATAAATAAATAATAGATAGACAAAAGGTAGACAGACAGATAGATAAGGTTGTCTCATGTGTTCTATATATTAAGGATAATAGATATTAAATAAGATAGATAGATATGAGATGGATAGATAGATATGAGATGGATAGAAGATAGATAAATAAATAGATAGATAGATAGATGGATAGATAGATAGAGAGATAGATACATAGATAGGTAAATAGATAGATATGAGAGAGATAGATAGATAGATAGATATGAGATAGATAGATATGAGATAGATAGATAGATAGATATGAGATAGATAGATATGAGATAGATAGATAGATATGAGATAGATAGATAGATAGATAGATAGATAGATAGATAGATAGATAGATAGATAGATAGATATGAGATAGATAGATATGAGATAGATAGATATGAGATAGATAGATAGATATGAGATAGATAGATAGATAGATAGATAGATAGATAGATAGATAGATAGATAGAAAGATATGAGATAGATAGATATGAGATAGATAGATAGATAGATAGATAGATAGATAGATAGATAGATAGATAGATAGATAGATAGATAGACGTGGGTAACTAAATACTGTGGTTAATTTAGGGCTTGTTTTCTACTTCCCTCACTGTGGGCAGAAGCTGATGGACGGGGTCATCATATTCTAGGTCTTTAACCAACCCAACAACACTTCCCCCCTGTTAAACCCTCTCTCTGGGAGCGCCCATGTTTGCCAGTGCAATGCAGAGGTTACTCCAGTCTTGCTTCCATGGCCTCCGGCTGCTGTCTGTGATTATCTTACTCATGGAGCTAGTTCTCAGTCTGGGTTCTTGACCTCTGAGCTGCTGATTTCTGACCCCTGACCTGCATTGTTATCTAACAGCCCTTTCCTTTCATTCTTTGCTGCTTCTTTTGTCTTCATCTTGTTGACTTTTCCTCCGAACTGACTTTTATTCCTGCCTCCAGCCTTGTCCTTATTCCTCAGAATTATGCAGGGAACAAGTCTGGGGAGAGCTACCTAGTAATCCAGTCCAAAGGCCGGACAAGCAGCGGTGACTCTATTGGATTGTGTAGGCATAGACGTAATGACTGCTATGGGGCCCAGAGGTTGATGGGGACACTCAGGTGCAAAAAAATTGTTTCTTTTTGTAGGGAACAAGTAGTTACTGCATTTCTGTTCTCCAGCTCTGCTATGTGGGTTCCCTGGTATGTGGCGGCATTATTTGTACCATTGATTACTGCTACTTATGCTGCTGTTTTAGTTTAGTGTCATAAGTTGGTGCGGCCCCACCTCATTTTGTTATGGTGCCCTATGAATTCCAGTTACGCTCCTGTGTGTAGATAAAAAGTCTGATCCATTGGCCTCAAGAAGGATTCCTGGGCCACGTCGGCTTCTTTTCCGCATATGTTTATCTTTCATCCAATTTTATTGGTCCCTTTAAATGGGGTTGTCTGGTTCATTTGTTCTTTTAGTTCATTGTGCTCTCTATGGCCCAGATAGTTTATAGACTTTGTAGAATGTATCTGTATTTTACTATTACTATTGTTTCTAAACATTCCATTCAGAACCTTGTCCCTTCCGACTAAATTTGGGCAGAGGGGGAACGGCTACACTATAGAAGAGAAGCATCTGTTGCGCAAGCGCGCTAGTCAGACTGTTGTTGATGTTTTTATAGGGACTGATATCTCTGTTCCACATCTTATATCGCTCTTAGAGCTGAAACAGCAGCGTAAGGAACAGTGTTCCTGGGAAAGGGCCCTGTTCGGTTTAAAGGGGTTGTCCTGTTCATTTTTGTTGTCTCATTAAAGGGGTTGTCTCACTACATGGATTCATCTCTCACCTCAGTCCTGTTTCCTTGGTTTCAATTTGAATTCAGGGGCGTGTTTACTGGATTCTACTTGTCTGCAGTAGAAGCCAGGTCTGTAGCTATAGCAACCAGTGCTGGCAGCCAATCATGAGAGATTGAACAGGTCTGTAGCTATAGCAACCAGTGCTGGCAGCCTATCAGGAGAGATCTAACAGGTCTGTAGCAATAGCAACCAGTGCTGGCAGCCTATCAGGAGAGATCTAACAGGTCTTCAGCTATAGCAACCAGTGCTTGCAGCCTATCCGGATAGATCAAACAGGTCTGTAGCTATAGCGACCAGCGCTGGCAACCTATCAGGATAGATCAAACAGGTCTGTAGCTATAGCAACCAGTGCTGGCAGCCTATCAGGAGATAGAGAGAAGGTCTGTAGCTATAGCAACCAGTGCTGGCAGCCTATCAGGAGGGATTGAACAGGTCTGTAGCTATAGCAACCAGTGCTGGCAGCCTATCAGGAGAGATTGAACAGGTCTGTAGCTATAGCGACCTGAGGAGCTGATGCCGCCCATACAAGAGGGGATATCTAGGCATAGGCAGGACACTGTTAATGGACACATATTGCAATGTGACTTGTTTTTGCAAGATCTTTAACATAACAAGCAGCAATCCTTGTAGTGAGACAACCCCTTTAAGCTTACTTTGACATGTGCAGTGTTTATTGAATTTACATGTATAAAAGATCCTGTGTAATTTAACCTTATCTATACTATTATCTCTAGGGTTGAAAGTGATGACGTTCTGTTCACTTTTATGGAGTTCACTTTTTTGTATAAATGACGTGTTATTTGTATTCTGCAGATCGTTACAATTCCGATGATACCAAATGTGTATTTTTTTATTATGTTTATTACTTTTTAAAATATATATTTATAAAATCCATAAATATATATATATATATATATATATATATATATATATATATAATATATATATATATAATATATATATATATAAATATATATATATATATATTATTTGGTACCTCGCTCACGTTTCGGCCGCCGGGGTCAACGCAATGGCTCTTTGGATCGCCGTCCTTGGTGGAACGGTATTGGTACACTAAGGGCCACATGTTTGAAAACTGTCTAGGTCTAAAACTCACTTTGTTGCCCATGGCAACCAATCAGAGCGCCCCTCTCATTTCATATAGTGAACTGGAAAAATGAAAGGGGTTCTCTCAATGTTTGCTCTGGGCAACAAAGTGAGTTTTAGACCTAGACAGTTTTCATACATGTGGCCCTAATTTTCCGACACCAGGAATCTTTTAAACTGGCCTCAGCCAGCTTTATTGAGGCACAGGAACAACAGGATACAGAAACAGCATCAAAATAAACTGTCTGGCCTTAACCCTCGACTACCAGGGGTCTGTGCCTACTGCACAGCACCACCAAAACTACAGAATTCTCACTGTAAGCTTCCCTTACACCTCTGGGGGCCAGCGCCTCTCTCCAGCTCCACTGCTAGCTTGCAAACCACGCCCGAGATCACCTGCAGTACCAGGCTTTTTATAGGCCTACAGAGACCTGCACAAACCCCGTCCTGGAACACAGGAACAGCCACCCACCCAACACTAAAGCTGTTCCAGAAAAGCCACCCTATACACAGCCGCCTATTCTAGCTGCTACTGTATCAGTAACATATCGTCACTGATGCAATATAGGTGGCTTTTCCCCTCCAAGACCAGATCCTTGATGGAGCATCTGCAGCAGGTCTCTATATAGATATAGATATATTTAGAATTTGCCCTGCAGCGTCATATTCTACCCCCAAAAATTTTTACTTTGCCTTTCAAACAATGGACCTGATTGAGGGGTGTTTTGAACTGTAAATATTTTTTTACATTTTTTTTAAACCTCCTTAGTGCTGTATACCCTTTTTTAATTCTTCTATGTGCAGAGTACTTGACCACTTTGGGGTGCAATCCTTTGTACACCGCTCTGTACTATTTATATAACGTAGTATAGAGAACCAAAATGGCGCTCCCACTACTGAAGCAGAAAGTTATGGGAGCAGTAACAAGGCAGCTACAGAAGCTTTCATTAGGCTTCCAGCTGCTATAACAGCCACTTGGCACCCCGCGATCATGTGGTGGGGGAGCTATTCCAAATGCACACCATTCCTCATTCATTTGAACCCTGGAGCCAGCTGTTAGCCGCAGGTGTCAGCTGTTTAATCAGCGAGGGAGTCCGCCCCATCGCCTTTTAGTGTCTCCATGATGGGGTCATCCGCCATGAAGCGTTAAAGGGACTGTCTCACTACAGGGATTGCTGCTTTTTATGTTAAAGATTTTGCAAATACAAGTCACTTTGTATATATGTCCATTAACAGTGTCCTACCTATTCCTAGATATCCCCTCTGGTATGGGCTGCATCAGCTGCTCAGGTCACTATAGCTACAGACCTGTTCAATCTCTCCGGATAGGCTGCCAGCACTGGTGGCTATAGCTACAGGCCTGTTCAATCTCTCCTGATAGGCTGCCAGCGTTGGTCGCTATAGCTACAGACCTGTTTGATTTCTCCTGATAGGCTGCCAGTGCTGGTTGTTATAGCTACAGACCTGTTTGATCTCTCCTGATAGGCTGCCAGAGCTGGTTGCTATAGCTACAGACCTGTTAGATCTCTCCTGATAGGCTGCCAGAGCTGGTTGCTATAGCTACAGACCTGTTTGATTTATTCTGATAGGCTGCCAGCACTGGTTGCTATAGCTACAGACCTGTTTGATCTATCCTGTTAGGCTACCAGCGCTGGTCGCTCTAGCTACAGACCTGTTTGATCTGTCCTGATAGGCTGTCAGCGCTGGTTGCTATAGCTACAGACCTGGCCTTTACTGCAGCCTAATACAAGCCAGTAAACACGCCCCTGAATTCAAAATGAAACCAAGAAAACAGGACTGAGGTGAGATGAATCAATGAAGTGAGACAACTCCTTTAAGGAACTAATTTTGCTTAATTGATTATATTATTTTGAGCCCCTTTTTCCCCATTGGTGGAAGGTTACCTGCTGTCAACAACATCCATGAAACTTTTTTAAGCTTTTTTTATATTAATACAAATGTAGCAAACTTTGACTTGACATGTATCACATCACAAAGCCTTGAAACTTCTGGATTACATTTGCTGTACCTGTAATATTTTATTTCTCATGTACATTCATAACAGGGCAGATCTATTATTACTGACTTAAACACCTTAAGCATCAGGCCTGAAGAGGCATTAAAGGGGTTTTCTCAACCTAAATACATTGCTGTTCTGATTTTGCTTTGGTCAGAAGATTGGCTACTGATCACCGCCGCTCTCTCCTCTGTCTCTTATACGATTGATTCAAGCTGCCAATAGTCACTCAGTTCGACCATGGTGAGTCACCTCCTGCAGGGTCTTATCTCTAGCAACCAAGTTTGTTTACTTAACTAAATGACAAGCTTTTGCCCCTTAGATCTCTCTAGCCTTGTACACTACACTTTATAAATCTCCTGCAGTCATGTCACAGCTAGGAACAGCAAAGCTGTTAATCACTGCTGTAGTTATATACTCATCATGCAATGCACCTTTATTAATGAACACACAGGTTATACCTTCGCTGCAGGTCCCCACCTGCTATTCAATTTGCCTCCAATATTAGTGCAAATGGTATATATACAACGGTATGCTTCCGTAATAAAACATATACATTTTTATTCAAATCTTGCATAAAAATTTTAATGTCCAGTGTAAACAGATTCCACACTTCACTTTCTATATATTGTATTATCATTTATCATTCACCTGGTGGTTCATTGAAGTATCTCCTTTACTTTGCGTAGTCGCATGGGAGATTCCGTCCGGAGTGGACTTGTTGCATCCAGCGTCTGTGCTGTGTGAGCCTTCCTCAACACCTCACCTCTCAAACAGCGCTACGTCTCGCGACGTTTCGAGAGCTACACGCCCTCTTTGTCAAGCATAGAGGTAACCATAGGATACATCACTTATATATGATTCCTGTGTGTCTCAATGTACATTCATTATCTTAAAAACAATAATAATAAAAACAAGCGGTATGCATCAGTATGACGGCCATATAACATATTTATCTTTTATTCATTATATGCCGTATCCTATTGTAGCATACTTTTGGTTACTTCACATAGCAGCTGATTTGTTCAGAACTAGAATTCAGGTATAGACGTTCCAATTGCACTCTTCATTTAGGCCATTAGGTGTCAGTGTTTGCATTTTGTGGATCCAAAATACTTCTCTTTGGTAATAAAACAGGTAATAAAGAAAAAGACGTAGAAAATAAAAAATTTGGTGAAACATCGGTGGCCAGACATTTTTATGAATCTGGACACAATGTATGGGATCTGAAATGGTGTATTCTAGAAAAAGTAGAAGCAAGTGATACACATATTTTAGAAAAGAAATTGTTACAAAGAGAAGTATTTTGGATCCACAAAATGCAAACACTGACACCTAATGGCCTAAATGAAGAGTGCAATTGGAACGTCTATACCTGATTTCTAGTTCTGAACAAATCAGCTGCTATGTGAAGTAACCAAAAGTATGCTACAATAGGATACGGCATATAATGAATAAAAGATGAATATGTTATATGGCCGTCATATTGATGCATACCGCTTGTTTTTATTATTATTGTTTTTAAGATAATGAATGTACATTGAGACACACAGGAATCATATATAAGTGATGTATCCTATGGTTACCTCTATGCTTGACAAAGAGGGCGTGTAGCTCTCGAAACGTCGCGAGACGTAGCGCTGTTTGAGAGATGAGGTGTTGAGGAAGGCTCACACAGCACAGACGCTGGATGCAACAAGTCCACTCCGGACGGAATCTCCCATGCGACCACGCAAAGTAAAGGAGACACTTCAATGAACCAAACCCGGTGAATGATAAATGATAATACAATATATAGAAAGTGAAGTGTGGAACCTGTTTACACTGGACATTCAAATTTTTATGTAAGATTTGAATAAAAATGTATATGTTTTATTACGGAAGCATACCATTGTATATATACCATTTGCACTAATATTGGAATCACTGCTGTAGACCCGTCCACAGCCTGAGCAGACAGTGGGAGCCTGAAGCTGTAGAACCACCCACAGCCTGAAGCTGCCTGTGGCTCTTTGAGACTTTGAGACAACCTCTTTAATGACGTGTTACTTTTTTTTCGTTTTTGCGTCCCTGGAGATGGAAAGATAATAACATTGAGGCGCAGACGTTGTAGAGGGACCAGCTGGATGACGGCTTCATAGAAACTGGGATGTGGGTGAAATTTGAGCTGTAGTCTAGTATATGGACTCATCCAGCAATATTTACACAGTATGCATAAGGTTAACCAGAGGTGTACATTAAAGGGGATGTATCGCTTCGTCAGCTAGCCTGTTTCAGTGCTCTCACAGCCTCTCAGTTACAGAAAATCAGGGGCGTTTCTTCCCCTCCCAGCTGGGTGTTTCTTAACTTAAGGGATGACATCATCCCCCCTTCACTGTTCATGCTGGCTCCGTGTGTCCCCCCCCCCTCCATATGTCACCGTGCCTTTCCCTATGCAGAGTATGTAAGAGCTATTTACATACCACAGGCTGCATTCATGTTAGAAATTGAATCCAGTCTAGTATAAACTCCTCCAGAGCTGTGCTGAGTGAAATGCTCTCGTCCTCTAAGGTTAAGCACCAGTCGCACAATTATGTTGTTTTCTGATTATAGAAGCCCTGCAGTGTTATTCTGTTTCTTCTGGCTGTACAGAGTGAAAATGTGCTGGTCCCTTACTCTGAGTGAGAGAGACAGGAATGCTTGCTCCTGTGAATACAACCGACCGGGGGCTGTACAGAATGTAAATGAGCTCTCAGCTAGGGAAATGCAAGGAGGAGGGATCCGACCAGCACTGGATATCACTGTAAACAGAAACAGAAGATAAGGAAAACTGTGAATACAAGACAGCTTTGCTAATGACATCTAATTGCAAAGCTGCTTGTATTCACTGTCCCCTTATTCTGAAGACCATTCAATGAAAGGATACAACCCCTTTAAACCTTAAAAACATAATGAAAACGCTAACCCCCCAACTTAAGGATAGGGTCAATATTTTTTTTGCTATTTTTGCCCAAATTCCATTGAGTCCGACCCAAATTGAATCACTTGGATTTGGGTTACATTTGAGCTGTAGTCTTTAGTGTAATGTATGTGCGCACCCTGAAATGTTTGCGCAGTACACATGATGTTAACCAAAAATATAAGTTAACCCTGAAAAAAAAACACATCCCTAACTTAAGGTTAAGGTAAATTTTTTGCTATTGTTGCCCAAATTCGTTTCGGTCCAACCCGAACTGAATCACTTGGGTTTGGGTTACATTTGAGCTGTAGCCTATAGTGTAATATATGGATGCATCCTGCAATGTTTGCGCAGTACATATAATATTAACCAGAAATGTAGGTTAACCCTTAAAAGCCTATTAAAAACATTATCCGCAACTTAAGGTTAGGGTCGATTTCTTTTTTTGCTACTTTTGCCCGAATTCGATTCAGTCTGACCCAAATTGAATCTCTTGGATTTGGGTTAAATTTGAGCTTAAGTACATGTGTGCGCACCATGTACACATAATGAAAACCAAAAATATAAGTTAACCCTGAAAAAAAACACACCTCTAACTTAGAGTTGGGTTCCATTTTTTGCTATTGTTTCCCAAATTTGTTTCAGTCGGACCCGAATTTAATCGCTTGGGTTTGGGTGGCATTTGAGCTGTAGTTTGTAATCTAGTATATGGACACATCCAGCAGTATTTGAACAGTACTCATAATGTTAACCAGAGGTGTATGTTAACCCTTAAAAACATATTGAAAACCCCAACCTCAACTTAAGGTTACTGGAGTTTTTTTTATTTATTATTATTTTTGCCCAAGTTCCATTCAGTCCAACCCAAATTGAATCACCTGGATTTGGGTTACATTTCAGCTGTACTCTATAGTGTAATTCATGCACGCACCCCGAAATATTTGCGCAGTACACTTAATGTTAACCAAAAATATAAGTTAACCCTTAAAAAAAAACAGTGTCGGACTGGGGTGCCAAGGGCCCACAGGTGGAGTTGACTCTAGCGGCCCACCGGAGGACTTTAGTTAAAGGCCCACCCAGAGCTTCTGTAAATGACTGTACCTGCCCCCTATACTCTGCTTCTTGCTTTTTCGCCTCTTCTGAGGATGTATATGCAGTTAAAAAGCAATTCCAGGTCTACCATGATCAGGGGCCCGCCGGGGGATTTACCTATTTCCCTATGTGCCAGTCTGATCCTGTCCCTAACTTAGAGTTCGGGTAAATTTTTTGCTATTGTTGCCCTAATTCGATTCAGTCTGAACCAAATTGAATCACTTGGTTTGGGTGGAATTTGAGCTGTAGTCTGTAGTCTAGTATATGGACACGTCCAGCAATATTTGCACAGTCGCTGTAATGTTAACCAGAGGTTGTCAGGGCTAAGCTGTGCTCAGACTGCAGACAGGCTGCAACAGCTGATGTGCGCTCCCTCCCTGATACACTTGCTGCTGACAGCTCCTTGAGTGACAGATGCCCAGCCACTCCTGACAGGGGGCGAGTGCACCAGCCAATGGGGGGACCCGGTGGCCGCTCCAATCAGCTGCAGGGGCGGTATCCAGGAATCCCATTTAAACTCCCTGAAAGCTGACTGCTGCACCTGTGATATTCCTGGCTACCTTGTGTTTCTTGTTCTTTGTTTTGTTGTTTTGCTAACCAGTATACCTGACCTCTGCTTGTTCTCCTGACCCCGGCTTTGTGCTTTGCTTCCATTTGGTTTTGGACCTCGGCTTGTTTACGTTTATTCCTCTGGTTCTGATTTGGGGCTTTGGCGTTCCTATTTGATATTGACCTGGACTGTTTGACTATTCTTGCTTCTCAGGGCCCCAGCACTTTAGCAGCGCAGGGACTGTCGCCCAGTTGCCGTCTGCCGCCTAGGGCAGCACGTCAAGTAGGCAGGGACAGTGGGCTGGGTTCCAGTTAGGGCTCACTGCACCTCCCTTGACGTGACAGAGGTTTATATTAACCCTTTAAAACATACTGAAACCCCTAACCCCCAATTTAAGGTTAGGGTCATTTTTTTGCTATTTTTGTCCAAATTCCATTCAGTCCAACCCAAATTGAATCACTTGGGTTTGGGTTACATCTGAGCTGTGGTCTATAGTGTAATGTATGTGTGCACCCCGAAATATTTAACTCTTAAAAAACACATCCCTAACTTAGATTTAGGATAACATTTTTGCTATTGTTTCCCAAATTCAATTCAGTCTGATCCAAATTGAATCACGTGGGTTTGGATGAAATTTGAGCTGTAGTCTGTAGTCTAGTATATGGACACATCCAGCAATATTTGCACAGTACGCAAAATGTTAACCAGAGGTGTATATTAACCCTTAAAAACATGTTGAAACCCCAACCTCAACTTAACGTTAGGGTAAATTTTTTGCTATTGTTGCCCACATTCGATTCAGTCCGACCAAAATTGAATCTCTTGGGTTTGGGTAACATTTGAGCTTTATACACATTCCAATATCAGCAGCACACTATCAAATAAAAGAACTATCACAAGGCCCATAGGAATTTTTGAAAAAGCATTTCTGCTATTTAGGATACATGAAAATATTTTGAGGTTCTTAGTTCACATTTTTAATCAAAACTGTTAAAGCCCACCTCCCACCAACAAGGCGACCTCAATGCAGGTGGGAACCTACACTAATGTTTCCTCTCTTTAGGGCCTGTTCAGACCTCCATACTTCGGGGAGTGAAGGCTCCAGCTACTAGGTACACTGCATTGATTTAAAAACCTGTGAAGATGGGTGGAGTGCAAAAAAAAAACAACAAGGGGGAAGCCACTCCCCCATACACAAGCTAGAAAATAATATTTGGCTTTGCACATCCAAAAACTTTTTAGAAAAAAATGAGCATAGGTGCAGACTGGTGTGGCAGCGATTTACATACACATTCCAATATCAGTAGCACACTATCAACTAAAGAGACGATACATTAGTGTAGGTTCCCACCTGTATTGAGGTCGCCTTGTTGATGGGAGGTGGGCTTAAGCAGTTTTGATCAAAAATGTGAACTAAGAACCTCAAAAAAAAATTTCATGTATCCTAAGTAGCAGAAATACTTTTCATAAAAGTTCCTATGTCCCCTTTGATAGTTTCTTTAGTTGATAGTGTACTACTGATATTGGAATGTGTATGTATATTGCTGCCACACCAGCGCGCACCTATGCTCATTTTTTTTTCAAAAAAGTTTTTGGATGTGCAAAGCCAAATATTGTTTTCTAGCTTGTGTATGGGGGAGTGATTGCCCACTCGTGGGTTTTTCCGCATTCCACCCACCTTCACAGGTTTTTAAATTAATGCAGTGTACCTAGTAGCTGGAGCCTTCACTCCCTGAAGTGTGGAGGTCTGAACAGGCCCTAAAGAGAGGAAACATTAGTGCAGGTTCCCTCCTGCATTTGAGGTCCCCTTGAAAGATCAGGATGTGGGCTTAAGCAGTTTTGATCAAAAATGTGAACTAAGAACCTCAAAAAAATGTCATGTATCCTAAGTAGCAGAAATGCTTTTTCAAAAATTCCTATGTCCCCTTTTATAGTTTCTTTAGTTGATAATGTGCTGCTGGTATTGGAATGTGTATGTATAATGCTACCACAACAGTGTGCACCTATGCTCATTTTTTTCAAAAATGTTTTTGGATGTGCAAAGCCAAATATTGTTTTCTAGCTTGTGTATGGGGGAGTCTCTGCCCCCTCATTGGTTTTTTTGCACTCCACCCACCTTCACAGGTTTTTAAATCAATGTAGTGTACCTAGTAGCTGGAGCCTTCACTCCCTGAAGTATGGAGGTCTGAACAGGCCCTAAAGAGAGGAAACGTTAGTGTAGGTTCCCACCTGCATTGAGGTCCCCTTGCTGATTGGGAGGTGGCTTAAGCAGTTTTGATCAAAAATGTGAACTAGGAACCTCAAAGAAAGTTCATGTATTCTAAGTAGCAGAAATGCTTTTTCAAAAATTCCTATGTCCCCTTTGATAGTTTCTTTAGTTGATAATGTGCTGCTGATATTGGAATGTGTATGTATATTGCTGCCACACCAGTCTGCACCTATGCTCAAGTTTCTGGATGTGCAAAGCCAAATATTGTTTTCTAACATTTGAGCTGCACTCTATAGTGTAATGTGTGGAGGTGTCCGGCAATATTTGCGCAGTCGCTATAATGTAACAGATGCTGAAAGTTACGAACAGCGAGATTAAAGAAGCAAAACAAGCAGCGGGCTGGAGTGCGGAGGATAGCTGTTAACCACATAGCGTCGGCTCGGTTAATAGCCAGGCGGTTTTATTTTTGTTGTGAGAAACGGCGATGAAACCACATGTACAAACACAGACATGATGTCACTGCAGCCAAACGCCATGTTTTTGTACAAGAGTTATCTTGCTCCATGAAACTAATTATAAAGGAACTCCATCGCTTGTTTTACGAGTTCAGTAAAACACTTCTTGGGTGGCTGAACAACACAGGCCCCTTTGGCACATATTTATTAACTATAAAATAAGCCCGTTGTGTCCTATTGAAAAAAAAAAGTTAGCAAGGTTCCCATCAGCGGAGCCCTATTAAAATATACAAATATAAGCTGGATCCACAGTACAAACCCCCAGGGCCAAATTAGACATGCCTAATCCTTTACCTCTGACCTTGGCAGGCACAGCACATTTCGAGGGCTGAATCGGATTGCGGCACAACAATGATACTCTGTTATTCCTCAGCCAGAAACTACTGGACGGATATTATCAGATACGTTTATATGAAATACGAAATATATATCTTAGGGAACTGACACTAATGACAGAACGGTAAAAGAAACTGGATTAACGAGAAAACGAGAGCGGTATATTACAGGCCGCCGTCACCGATGAGAGATTTAAAGGGAAAATAGAGGGAAAGAAAATAGCACCGAGGCGCAGACGTTGTGGAGGGAGCGGCTGGACCAAGGCTTCGTACAAAAATCAAGGTCCTTAAATCAAAAGTTGTCAAAGATTTGCTGCGGTTCGGTTTACATTTGGCGCGGAGCGATACAAGACTGAGCGGCTTCCCAGCATACTATGATATCAATCTAACCATGGGTGTAGCTATAGCAACAGCAGCCATGAGGCCCAGAGGTTAAGGGGGCCCACTCAAGTACAAGAACATTGTTCCTATTTGAATGTAACAAGTAGTTGGTGACTTTCTCCAGCACATTCTCTGATATATGGCGGTATTATTTATTCCTCTATGATACATGACGGTATTATTTATACCTCCTTGATATACACGGTATAATTTATACTCCTCTGAAATATGGTTGGTACTATTTATACCTCCCTGAAATATGGCGGCATTATTTATACCTCCCTGATATATGGCGGTATTATTTATACCTCCCTGTTTATGGGGTATTATTTATTCCACTGATACAGAGATTATTTTACCTTCTTGATATACACGGTATAAATTTTTGCTCCGATATGGGGGGGTATTTTTTAACCTCCCGATATAGGCAATATTATTTATACCTCCCCGATTATGGTGGTATTATTTTTACCTCCCCACAATAGTGGTATTAAATTTTACCTCCCCCATATATGGCGGTATTTTTATTTTTTCTATGGTTCAGGGATTTTTTATCCCCCAGAATTACGGATAATTTTTTACTGCTTTGATATATGGCAAAATTTTTTTGATCCCCCCGATATTTGGGGATTTATTGATACCCCCCCTGATATATGCGGTATTATTTTACCCCCCTGATATATGGCAAAAATTATTTATACCTCTTGATTACACTACCCGGGCCACTTTTTTAGGTACACCTGTCCAATGTCGTTAACACTTAATTTTTAATCAGCAATCACACGGAACTCGTGCATTTGGCATGAGACATGGTCAAGACAAACTCCCGCAGTTCAAAACCAGAAATAAATGGGGAAGAAAGGTGATTTTAGTGCCTTTTAACGGGCATGGTTTTTGGTCCCGAAAGGGGGTCTGGTATTTCAGAAACTGTGATCTCCCGGGGTTTTTCCGCACCCTTCTAGGTTTACAAGAATGGTCCGAAAAAGAAAAAAAAAATCCAGGGGGCAGTCCTGTGGGCGGAAAAAGCCCTTTTTGATGCCAGAGGTCAAAGGAGAATGGGGAGGGGCTGGTTTTGGCTGATAGAAAGGGAACAGTGCTCAAATACCACCCCTTACAACCAAGGTAGGCGAAAGCATCTCTGAAAGCTCAGTACGGCCAACTTTTAGGCAGTGGGTACAGACAAAGACCCACCGGGTCCACTCCTTTCAGCTAAAAAACAGGAAAAATGAGGGTCCAAATTTTCCCCAACCATCGAAATTGGACAGTAAATTGGAAAAACGTTGCTGGTTGATGGGTTCTCGATTTTTTTCTGCGACATTCGGATGGTGGGTCAGAATTTTGGGGTCAACAAAATAAGCAGGATCCATCCCGCCCTTTTATCAACGGTTCAGGTGGTGGTGGTGGGCATGGTGTGGGGAAAAATTTTTTTGGACTCTTTGGGGCCCCTTTTGGGACCCAAATTTAGCTCGTTGAAAACCTTGTGGAATCTATGCCCCGAAGAATTTAGGGAGTTTTGAAGGCAAAAAAAGGGGGCCAACCCGTTACAGCAGGGGTACCTAATTAAAATGGGGGGTGAGTGTTAGCGGGGTTGTTTTTTACCTCACTGATTTTGGCGGTATATTTATTTACCCCGGGTTTGGTGTATAAATTTTTACTCCCCCAAAGGGGGTTTAATTTAACCCCCCTGATATTTGGGAAAAATATTTATAACTCCCGTACAAATGGATTTTTATACCTCTCTGATTATGGTGGGTTTTAGTATACCCCTCGATTTGGGTATTTTTTTTACTTCCTTTTTAATGGTGTAATACCGCCTCTCGATTTGGCGGTGTTTTTTTCTTTTTCAAATTTAAGGGAAAAGAAAAGTATGGATTTTTTTTAAGTAGTAAAAACATAATGAAAACCTTCATTTTGGTTTGCTTTAAATTGATGATGCAAAAAAAATAAAACATTTTC
>JAODAL010067445.1:0-17291 GCA_025379985.1 Phyllomedusa bahiana | reverse complement strand
CTTGTCAAACTGAAAGTGAAATTGACTAAAGGCTGCTCTGCTTCTTTGTCAGGGACAGCTCTGATGTGAAGGATCTGGGCAATGTCAGATTCCCTCTCCCCACCCATATAACACACATATAACACACATATAACACACTTTGCTCTCCCCACCCATATAACACACATATAATACACTCTGCTAGACACAATGACAATATGTCACGTTCTGTAATATAAGGGAGCTGTATGTATAACTGTTTACACAAATGCAGGTGTTCAGGATACAAGGAGCCTGTGGAGAGAGGTGACAGCTCTGCAGGCATGAGAAATGACCATTGCAGGAGGTATGCAGAGCTATGACATCCTCTCCCTTCCACTACTCACAAAGAATTATGATGATGACTCAGGAAGGAGCAGGGAGGATGTGTGATGATGTCTTCAGTGAGGGAAGACCCGCCTACTGGAAGGAGAGACCCACCCCTGGATTTGAAGCTGTGAGAGAGAGAAAGCTCAAGATGCCTGTGAAAGCCTGTACTGAGAAAACCACTTTAAGATATATGGTGACTCTATCATAGAGTTATCATAAACGTGTGCTTGTACCCTCTTTTACCCATGATCTCCAGATCCAAGTTGGTGAAAACCCCTTGACCCTTCCATAGCTGCAGAGTGATATAGTGTGTGGGTATGTATAAAAACAGTACCTTTAGCCACCAATGTCTTCTTATCGGTTAAATAAGCTTCAGCATGTTGGATTTTATCTAGCGCAATCATTTTTTTTGTTCAACCAGAAATAACAAACACAACATAGTTAGAGGGGTTAAACAAGTGTAATGATATAGCAGTAAACCTGGCTATTGGAAATTGACAATAATCCCCCCCCCCCCCCCCCAAAAAAAAAAAAAAAAAACTGTTCTGTCAAAAAAATCACTGCACCATGTTAAGGGACATAGCCAACCTGGGCTGGCCACCTTCTTAGCTAAGGCCCCATAGAAGCTGCATAAGTTACCCTTATGAAGTTGCATATAATCGATAATGATCCCATGTAGACATAGCAATAAGCATGAGGTAATAATTAGGTAATAATAAACTGAATTGAGGATTATTCTTTGAATTTTTGTACATTCTATATGTCCTGGACCCCTGTGAGAAGTAACTTTGGGCTTTTCAAATCATGAGAAGTTTATATTGCTGAATAATACGAAAATGACATGGGCAGCCCCTGCCTCTTCAGTAAATGACTGGCTAATGCACCAGTGACAATTACATATTTTTTTTTTTATTTGTAGCATTCTCTTTTTCCCTTGTTTGACCTTTGCCTGTACTAATCATGTCAGCCCCAGAATGCTGCGATACAGCTGCAAAGGCATGTGTAAATCACTTCACAATAGGTGAGGTTTTCAATCAGATGTATTATTTCTGAAGCCTTTGGCTAGATGGAGTCATGTTCTTGTCTCTTTTATTAATTAAAAAAAATACTGATGTATCAGTAAAGTGGTTTCTAAAATTTATAAAAAAAACAGGAAAACTTTTTAATGTGTCCTCTGTAATTAAAAATATGAATCTCAAGTATGGTATACTAAGCAACTAGGCATGGATTTTCACATTTCTATGAAGTGCACAATTTGGCAATATCTCAATTGTGCAAACAATGGCCACATTGTTTATGTGACTATTCCTTAAAGAGGTTGTCCAGCTTCCTTTTTAACTTTTAATATGATGTAGAGCCTGTAAGAAAATAAAAAAGCCACTCACCTTTGTATTCTGTCCCTTCCAACAATGCATCCCCTGGTCATCTCTCTGGGTTTTCTGTTGTCTTCTGGCTGTGGCTGAACAGAACGCCACCATTGCAGCCAACCATATGCTCCGAACAGTTACACCAGACAACGTCATGTGCCCGGTGCAGCCAATCAGAGGCTGCACTGGTGACATTCCATTTGTCCACTACTGGAAGACAACAGAAGACCTGAGGAGAGCATCGGGAGACACACTGCTGGAACAAATGTCAGAAGAGAGGTTTTTAGTTCTTATGGTCTCTGTACCATATTACTAGTTTTACATTAAACATCCAGTTTAATATAGTTTATAAAGTACATTACATTCATAGTTACATGAAATGGGGCACCAAAGCAATGATGGGAGGTAGATCAAGTGATTGAATTTTAAAACAGCTATTTGTGGATCTTCCAGTTAAAATATTTAGCATACCAAAACAACTGGGTTCACATTATTTTGACGAAGATGAATGGTCACCAAATAGCCTTGAGGATGAGACCAGTACCAAATCTCAAATGCATGGCCCTACTGTTTAGATGCAAAGTCAAAATGCAGTGCCATGATTGACTGTCAAAGTCATGTGATACCACCCTTGAGGTCATGTTATTATCTGGATTTGTAGGCAAGCAGAATCATTGTTTAAATGCTGTGAGGCCCAACTGTGCCAAAAGTTCTGTTTGGAGCCTTTGTTGAAGATTCCATCAAAGATGACGGAAAAAATACAGAAGCACTCTGTGCTATTTCTTTTTCCATTAAAATGTAAGACAAAACCCCAACGAAACGAACAGACCCTATTTTATCATTAAGGGTCCAATCCGGACCCCCACCCTCCCCTACGCAACTTTTGTGACACCCCAGGAAACAAGACTCGTTCCTCTGTTATGGAGGCTCCGTATGGAACATCTAATACAGATATGAACCTAGCCTTAGAATATATCTATTTTTTTTTCTTAATAAGTATTAAGAAAACGGGTTTACTGCCAGGCCCCACACTCACATTTTTATAACATATCTGATTGACATTGGAAATGCATTTCAGTAGAAAATGATTTGATTACCGTAACTGATATCCTAAAATAAAAAAAGACTAAAGCTACATTTTTACAGAAATCGGACCAGTCTTCAGTTGTAGACCTGGAGAGGGATAATCAGACATAATGTCTTGCAGAGAGAACTGCTGTTTGAAAGCTGCAAGATGTCTCGGTACTGTGTTGCTCAGCTAGTTAAATAATCTAAAATGACACCTAGATATCTTGTGTTTTTTTGGTCCCTGAGAAAGAGATGCAAGTATTGCAGACTAATGTTGTTACGGGCGGGTCAAGAGAGCGCCATCCCTGCAGAATATTTATTTTGAGCATTGAGAATATATAATAACAATAACCTATTTATGCGCAGATTTTTTATTGATAAATAACCTGCACAAAGCAATCTGTACTTTGTGAAGTAAGAAAAGGATAAGACAAATAATAAACAAGGAATGTAGTAATCGAGCAGAACAAGTCCTGTTTTTATACACAACACATAGAATTATATAGAAGATTTTCCTGTTTAGGTACTATACTATCTATCCACCACTGGAACATGTGTAGAAGAGGCAGTTTCTTTTAATTTGTTTTTAGTTTAAAGAGCTAGGTTAGAAAGTCTATGTACAAAATCCAATTAAGATATTCTGATTTAATAGTGGGGAATTTCCCATTTAGGACTGTCAACTTTTAGCCAGGCAGGGAGGGTAGCTACAAAGAACAAATGTACACTAACTGTGAAGAATGCAGTACAGATGAAGAAAAAGAATCATGACAGATAACGCACCGTGATATCACAGTACAGAATGTTATCTCCACTTTTTCAAACTGTTTTAAGATCCTTTGCTTATAGATAACTGTCGATAACCCAAAAAGCTGTGATATTATGGTCCAATAACTGAACTCTGACTAACAACATAAGTCTGATTAAAGAAATGGCGAATTGATTCATAACGAAGTGGAATTCGTTTAGAATTTTCAAGAAAAACCTAATCGGTTTAACGGATAACAAAGTCCGAAGTTTGGGGGACATCGGGTGGGAACGAAGTGTGCTTTTGATTTGATAAAAAGGCTGGAGCACAATGGACGTTAACATGGTGCAACAGCACCACTAGAGGAGGAAGAAAGAGGCATACCGATAAATGACATGTGCATAGTTGAAGCCAATCAAGAACCGGAAACGAATTCTGTGACGTCTCGCACATATACAGGGACCTGGCTACGATGACCACGGGTAGCTCACACTCCTCTCACTGGTACTGATCAGAGGAAGGTGCTGCCGCGGAACTAGATTGTGATAGCTTTCTCAATGAAGAACGGTGATTATTTTTATGACAGCGATATTTGTGGGGTGTCCTCACTTGCTTCAGGAGACTAGATTACTCTTAAAGTTCTAATTTCTGATTTTTTGGGGTATTGAGATCTGAAATCCATTTGTCACACTTCAAGACTGCATATAACATTCAATATCCAAGGGATCATAAGCCAAGTTCCTGTTGCGATATTCATTTATAGAAACACGTTTATGTACAATTACAATACCACCTTATTTTTGCATGCTCAATCTATTGCGCAATGTTACATCCAGAGGGTTAATTAAGCGTTGTTATGCTGGTGTGCTGAGACCCCTAGAAACCGTCATTTATACAACGCCAAATATATACATATTTTATCCTGTAAGCATAATTCCAACAAGCTAAGGTTAATTACAAATTTTATCTCTTATTGTGTGGCGTAGAAAACACGCAATTGTAACACGCAACAAGCTAACTAGTTTGTGTGGCCCAATAAGTCTTGGCGCAATATACATCCAGGTATTAATTAAGCGTTGTTATGCTGGTGTGCTGACCCCAACAAAACCCGAAACATTGTCTTCAACATCCAAAATACATACCATTTTTCACTGTACATAATTCACAATGCCGAAGGGGTTAAATTACAAAATTTTTAATCTCTTGTTAGATGTGGGCGTGAATAAAACAACAGCAATTGTAAACACTCTAAAAAAGCTACTAGTTTGATGGTGGCCCAAATATGTTTGGCGTTAATATTTAGCTATCCAGGGAGACTAATGATAAGCGTTGTTTATGCTGGTGTGCTGACACCCATTAAACCGTCATTTTCAAACGCCCAAAATCCATACATTAATTTCCTGTACATAAATTCACTAAGCGAAGGTTAATTAGCAATTTTTATCACATACGTTATGTGTGCCGATAGAGAACACGCAAATTGTAACACGATAGAAAAGCTACTGTTTGTGGTGGCCCAATTGTTATTTTGCCGCAGATTTTACAGCCCAGGTGAGTTAATTAAGCGTTGTTTAGTGCTGGTGTGCTGACACAACCAAAGAAACCGTTCATTGTTCAACGCCAAAATACATACATTTTTCCTGTAGCATGAACGTCACAAGCGAAGGTATAATTACAATTTTAATCTCTTATTTGTTTGGCGTAGAAAACACGCAATTGTGGAACACACTGACAAAGCCTACTTAGTTTGTGGTGCCACAATTGTCTTGGCGCAATTTACATCCAGGGGGTTAAATTAAGCATTGTTATGCTGGTGTGCATGACCCCACAGACCGTCATTTTCAACGCCAAAATACATACATTTTTCCCTGAGCATAATTCACAAGCAAGGTTGAATTACAATTTTTTCTCTTGTTGTGTTGGCGTAGAAAAACCACCAATACTGTAACCCGCATACAAAGCACTAGTTTGTGGTTTGGCCCATTGTTTGGCGTAATATATACATCCAGTGTTAAATTAAGCTATTTATTTGCTTGGTGTGCTGACCCCAGAAAACCCAACTTTTTACAACGCAAAAAACAAACTTTGTTTCTCCTGTAGCATAATTCACCAAAGCGATAGGTTAAAATACAATTTTATACTCTTGTTGTGTGGCTTAGAAAAAAACATGCAAAATGTAACACAAATCTACAAATTCTACAAGTTTTTGGTGGCCCAATTGTTTGGCGCAATTTACATCCAGGGGTATAATAAAGCGTTGTTTTTGCTGGTGTAGCTGACCCCATGTAAACCCGATCATATTTCAACGGTCAAAATATAACGATTTTTCCTAGTACCTAATTTCACAAGCGAAGGTTTTAATTACAATTTTCATCTCTTGTAATTGTGTGGCGTATAAAACACAGAAATTGTAACAACGCTTCCAAAGCTAAACTAGTTTGTGGTGGCCCAATTGTTTGGCGCAATATACATCCAGGGGTTAATTAAGCGTGTATTTGAGCATAAGGTGTAGCTGACCCCAATAAACCGTCATAATATTCAACGCCAAATAACAAACAGTGTTTCCTTTAGCAAAATACACACAGCGAAGGATAAATACATTTTTAAACTCTTGTTGTGTAGGCGATGGAAAACACAGCAATTGTGACACGCTTCAAATCTACTGAGTTTGTGGTGGCCCAATTATCGTTTAGGCGGCAATTTACATCCATGGTGTTTAATTAAGCATTGTTTTTGCTGGAGTGCTGACCCCAAAGAAAAAACACGTCTATTTCAACGCCACAATATAGTACAATTTTTCCTGATAGCATAATTCACAACCGAAGGTTATTACAATTTTTTATCTCTTGTTGTGTGGACGTAAAAACACAAGCAATATGTAAACACGCTACAAAGCTACAGTTTTGTGGTGGCCCAATTGTTTGGCGCAATTTAACATGCCGAGGGGTTAATTAAGCGTGTTTTATTGCTGGTGTGCTTAAACCCAAGAAACCGTCATTTTCAGCCAAAATACACATACATTTTTCCTGTAGCATAATTTCACCAAGCGAAGATTAATTACAATTTTTATCATCTGTTGTGTAGCCCGTAAAAAGACACCATTGTAAAACACAAAGCCTACAAAGCTACTAGTTTTTGGTTGCTCATTGTTTTAGCCGAGTACAATAATTTCATCCAGGGGATTAATTAAAGGCGTTGTTCTGCAAGATTGTACTCAGGAAAAAAAAACTTTTTTTTCACCGCCCACAGAAGAAAATCTGTAGCAAAATTCATGATCCAAGGTTAATATTAACCTTTAGGGCTTTTATATTCAGGATTAACACATACACAGAGTTTTTAAACGGCCACATAACAATCAAATTTTTCCTAGCCCAATATTGTGGAGGCGCAGATTTAAATCCAAGTGTTAACCAAGCTTCTTGACTGGAGTTCATTTGGCGTCGAAAGTACAGGGAGTGGATATTGATCAAAAAACAGATATACTTTCATCAAGACAAAGAGTCAGTACATTTTAGAAACAAAACAGTATGGCATAACAGATGTTGCAGGCTCTTCAACCATCGCTATTGGCAGAGGCACAACATACCCAGGGCCCAATGTCGCAGCACGGCAAGGGGACGTCACAGCAGGTTCACTCGGTGAGGTCCGACAACTGCCGCTGTCCCATCTAGCGGCCGTGTGTTTGACGCAGCAACAACCAACCCAAGGGTTCCTTGATTGGTTGACTAGGTCATTCACTTCCTCCCAGATGAATCTACAACACGCAGCCAGGATTCCGTGGGATCCGTCAGACACGAACCCTTAGTTGGCATGGCACGGATGACGGGTCAGCGGCCACCCACCTAATTCGCTCAACCCGCCTCCGTCCCATCCGTTTCTCTCAGCCCAGAAGATCCTACTATGTGCCTCTGTGGACACAGCGCCACTATATAGCGAGATGAACAATTGAGGAGGTGCAGTCAGCAGCTTAATTGGCAGCTAATGAAAATGGGGCCAATATCCCCTTCTTCAATTGCATGTATGAGGTAAAGTATAGATGTTTGAATAGTGGCATGGGAGGTCAAGATGTGAGGGGTCAGCCTCTGCATACCAAGACCGGAGATGAGGACGAGCAGTGACGAATGAACACAAATTGATGATGAATAGCCGACCACAATTGTGAGTCCGGGAGAGGCAAGGGCTTTCATCAATCGTCAGAGAGAAAGAGGGCATCAAACTTGCGCTCAGGCCAGAGCGGCGCAGCCAGCAAAATGGTTCCCGTGAAAGCCGTAAGAGTCAGCAGATGGCGCAATGTGAGGTCCAGGGAACTCAAGCTGACCACGGTGTAAAAAACCCGCTTCGCAGGTCCAAAGAAAGTAGACGGACACAGTGGGTCTTCAGTGAGGCAGGCGGCGGTAGTATCACTCAGTGCGGAGCGTTGGCGGTAAAAAAATCCGATACTCTAGCGGTGTGCAGATCTATATGCTTAAGACCACCGAGGAGCCAAATATGGGTATAAGTAGAATCGTAAGCAGAAAGTAAGCGTAGGCCAGGGAAGCTAACGTTGGAACTAAAACGGCCCCTGAGATCAACAATGCAGCGTCACCTATCTGGTGGCCTAGGGAGAAACGTGGCTACAGATGTGGTGGTCCCATCCTGCTACTCAGCAGCAACAGCAGCATACCATCGCTCCAGTTGCATCGCATAGGCCATGCAGGCCAGTCAAGGACTCCATCAACTCTGCAGAAGGTGATGTTTCTCCTTTTGACATCAATCTCCACGTTCCAAATGCTCCTAAGCTCCTCGCTACTCCATAGCGCAAGGCAGATCGTCAGAACGAGGTGATTGCAAAAGAGACAACAGTATGCGTCCAAACCATCCTAAGGTGTAGACAGCTGACCGATTAAAGCTCACTGATCCATAGTTGTTGGTACTGCAGTCCCTCCCTTTCCAAATGGTGGACTCTAGCAGCACCATTCAGACAGAACTAATGGTTTTATGCCGAGCCGAGATGGAATTTTCCAAAGCCGTAATTTTCTTTTCCAAAAAGTAGAACCAGCACTTCATAAATATGATAGAACAAAACGGAGGGCCAGTCCTTAAGCTTATCGGTGGGTTCCAAGGTGATCACGGCTAAGCTCGGACGACTGGAGCTGTAACTACGAGTCCATGTCCAGTACATGTCCCTTTACGGCCCATGGTGAATAATTAGCCTTCTGCCTAAGGCACACCAACAATATTGGACAGGAGACCCGCAGAACCTACCACTACGAATTGTCAAACTGCTCCACCTGCGCCAATGTGCCGCCTCGCTCCGATCCTCCGACACACCAACCATCACAGCCTCCTATAATACTGCTACCATGCTATACGCACATGTGAAGGGCACAAGCGGTGTCATTCAGTCTGAACACCTGGCCTTTGCCCGCGGCGAAGCGAAGTCACACAGGGAGGAACTAGCTCACGCGTCATGACAGCAACAAAGAAACGAATGTGTGGCTTTTCTCGTGCAGCCAACATGCAAAAATCAGGAACCATGGTGACGGATAATGGGGGGAAACATGGATTCCGCCATGCACCTAGGATGGATGGTCACCCATGCGCCCTAGCATGGCGCATAATGTTGTTTCAAAACTGGTTGTGAAAAGGTTCCTAGAAGTTTACTAACCACCGATCATCAATAACATTCTGAAAAATTGGGCCAGAAACTGTTTACATGCACTTTATCCATGTCATATGCAAACAAAGACCATTCCCCCACGCCACCACGAGTTTATCAGCTGCCAGAACTGCCTCAAAACCCCCAACACACTCTGAAATGCGATTTTTCCAAACGATATAGAAAAAAAAGTACCGGTTTGGAATATCCAGCACTGCACATGTTATGGAACCGACTGTAATGAACAGGAGAAGGCCATATAACGATTTTTAGATGATTCAGAAGCCGACACGCAGAACCACCCCATGATGATAACCTAATATATTCACGCCAGTGGCAAGCCTCTAGCGTGACACCTGCCGTTTGTTATGGCCATTCGAGGAGGCAACGTTATTTGGTCAGTCGCCAGGACTAGGGGATAGAAATAACTCATTCCACTGCTTCCAATGGAACAGATGCTGAAAAAACTGTCTTGTCAGAGGACTGGAACGTGTCGACAACCAAACTCGTATTGGACCACATGAGTCAGGTGGGACTGAAATGGAGGAGAGGAGGACATATGGAGCACGAAGCATTGTCTATGGGTGGACAATGAGTGGATTTTCTATCACAGTGACAAGATGAGGAGGAAGCAGGAGCAGCTGGAGGAGGTGGATGAGATGAGGAAGAAACGAGGCAGATGACCCCACAAGTCACCTGTGGCCAGTATACAGTGAAAATTGGATGGCAGGAGCCCCTCGGAGTCACATTGTGCAAGATGGCCCCCAGCTGCTTATTTTGCCTGGCTAGTGACAGCCGAATAGTCAGCATCCGGCAGAGTGGATGACTGTCTGGCTCTCCACACCTAATTGGACCCTTGACTTACCAGGTCCAAAATTGGGAGCCTTTTTCCCAGCTATTGAAGGTGAGGCAAACACAAATACTAAAATAATGGAATCCATCCGTAATCATAGTTGGCCGACTGCCTATTGTGCGGCATCTTCACCTCTCTGACATGTCTGAACCGAGGGGTTCCGTCGATGCGCCTCACAAGTACTACTGCCGGCGGCTGGCTGGGGGAATTAGTGGGGGTTCGGCATCAGCTACCAGCTCCATAAATACATAACCAAAAAGTCTGGAATACCCTGATAATAGCAGCATACCTATCACCCCGCACTGAGTTGAGGAAGGGGTTAGTCGCCAGTAAGCCAGCAAGTACCTGTAGCGAGACAACTCCTGAACAAAACAGGTGAGAGGCCATACTTGGGACAATACCTATCACTTGACTAAAGGGCTGTCATACGCCAATTTACAGGACAGAGAGGTTCCCCCACATGCAGTGAGGTTGTGGCCTGTGATTGCTGCACTTGATCCAAGTGAAGGTTAGAACATTTATCCGTGCCTCAGCTAGGATGAAATGCGACCAGCATCCGGGAGTGAAGGAAAATCCATCTGGTATGTAAGAATGAGGTTTATCTTCATTTTTATACCCAATACTCTGATTTACCAATGATCATGAATAGCTCCCAGAACACCCCTTTAATGAAGCATAAATAACAGGTTTAAAAGCAGATCAAAAACACAGATAAATTGCCACAATATACCAAATAAAAATGTCCAACGGGTATGTGCAAAGAAAACAAGACACTACTCAGCTCCATACATAGAAAAATAAAAAAGTTATGGTTCTCAGACTACAATATGGTGATGCAAAAGCATGTTTTCCTTTTTGAATGAAATATAAGATATAAGATGTGTTCTGCATTAGAGAGTACCACCCAAACTTGTGGCAATATTTCTATGAGTATGAGGCTCATCTTCTATTTTTACTCATACCCCGATGGACAAACAAGCATAAATAGGTCCAAGAACACCCCTTTAAATAGATTATTTTACCAAGAAAACTCTTCTACGTATCATACAAAAGACCTAAGGCAAATTGGAAGCAATTGTCTTCATGAGAAACCTCCCTTCAAAGACTAAATACATTCACCTAATTAACTGTGGGATGTTGGAGTTCTACACAAGTAAGATTATGAAGTTGTGAATCTGAACATTTTCCTAAGTACTAAGGGCTGATCAAATATATTATGTCCCACTGTTTATCAATTTTGGTAAGATGATCTATTATACAACACTATGCTACTTTACCATATTTTAGCATCGATGATCTTACCATGTACTACTAGCGAGAAGGTCCAATGGTTACTACTTTTGTATTAATATTTCAGTGTATTTGCAGGGCATTACTGACAGCAGCCTATTGTCTCATACTTTCTAAGATAGTGGATTACGTTGCTGTCTTCACAAGCAAAACATAGACTTTACATTTGCTTTTTATATCATATATCAAATTAATTTATCTACAAATGGTAATTTTATCCCCCTTCTTCAATACAATGGTGCCTGAATGGATCCAAAAGCCCTACAAAATAAGAAGACACCATTGTTATAAATGAGGACCCCTTAGCATATATTTTATTTTGGGTTCTCTAGCAGCTTCAAATTGTGCGTTTGTATGAAGTGCCACCATATTTAACAGAGCTGTATAGAAATTGCCATTATATGTAGACAAAAGTCCGTTTCCTCACTGGGCCTCAAAATGTAATTTTCCTATTTCTCACACACAATATGACCAATTTCATAAAGCCAAAATTAATCTTTCCGTGACAGAAGAAACTAGAGTAGCCAGGGGGTAGTAGGTAGTAGTAGACTCTTGGGAGTATAGGACAACTACACAAAGAGAGGCATAGCTACACAGTTATTTGAAAGGTTCAATTTGAGGAACACATATAAAAAGAATAAAACACAAACACAAAAGTGACTACAAAAATACTAAAACAACAACAGTGCCACCACTAGACCTAAGGTAGGAAACAAACTGGATCGTAAACCAAAAGATTTCAAACACACTATTATGGAAATGTTTAGTGTTGCTGTGAATTTTTGACACTTCAGCTATCTTCTAATCCGCTTTGCTTCGTGCAATATCTATGTTCAGTACATATTAAGGGAACATGCAGGAAGGTTCAGCATAACAATAACTGCAGCAGCTGTTTCTGGGAAACCGCTAACAGGTAATGACATAAAAGTACTATCCATGGAATAGAATACCAGCAAGGTGTCTCCCAGTAAAACATGTCATATTGTTATTAGTGCTGCCGAGTTTGCAGTGTATTTTTCACGGTGACCCCAATAAAACAGCAAACAGAAGCCCATTTCCACCTGCCTATGAATCACATCTTCCATTCTGCAAATCATAGAGAATGCTTTCTCTCCACACTGAGTGTGAAAACGACGTTCCTGCAAACTGAAAGCATCTCCTGTAGTAAATTAAGTAACCTTCACCTGAGGCTCCCTGAAAATCTTTCATTTTCTATCTGCAGCTCAGGATGTTTAGCAGATAATAGCAGCAGAGCTTGGTAGGCTGTGAATTTCCAATCAAAGATTTAGCTGTGAATATTTATGATGGGTTTAACTGTTCTCAGGCATGGAATTTGCCTGCTGACGTTCATGAGAATCTGACAAGAGTTGCGTTGATTGCATCTTTACAAGTGGATGGGCTTGGTAAACAGCATTATGGCTCTTTAGCCTCTAGATTAACAGGCCACAGTGTTTGCGGTAAAAGGATAATCACTACAAATTGTGCAAGATTTGCTAAGCAGATAGAGTTAGGCTGAAAGACATGGTTTGGATTAGAGTTTCCAGACTGCAACCTCTTGATAACAAGCAGGGAATGCAGGTTTTCATTTAAACACAGAAATGTAACTACAAAGGGCTCCATGCTTGCTTAGGTGCAGTGTCTTCCTCTGTAATCATTTACTAGACTGGAGGGATTTAAGAGTCTACGATGTATAACCCCTCCCCCCCCCCCCCCAACTCACCCACCCATATCTCCTAACTCTGTTAGCCCTTTTTAACCCCACTTACTCTTTACTAAAATAATGACCAACAATACACTTGTTTCTTGGTTCCAAAGGCCACCACAGCCAAACTTTATTAAATCAAACCAGATGTCAACAAATCACATTTATATAACATCAAGTAAAATAAATGATCAATTGCATTTAAATGCAACAACTGCATTAAGAGTATCATGATCATGCCTGACAGAGCCCCAGCTTCGAGTTCTGGCGCCCCCCAGGGCCCGGGTTGGACGAAAAACCAGGTTTTGACATAATACCTTGATTTTAGACCAGTGTAAAGGGGGCCTTCCAACCTTTTGCTTGTTGTTTCTCTTTGGATTTTCGGTTCCCTTTTTTCCCCTTGGCTGTGATATTCTTCCTCCTGATTTTGTACTGCATTCCCCCGACGTTAACGACTTGGTCATCTTCTTTTCTCTTGATCTTCCCGTTTTGGTACGCTTTTCCCCCTTTTTTGCAACCCCTGCTTGCCACTTCCCCTTATTGTTTTTTTGTTTTGTTTGTCAGTGTCTTGTGTTCCCCGTATTCAGATAGTTTTAAAGTCTTCAAAGGGGGGGCCGCCCTTTTAAGGAGTGGGGTACCCCCAAAAGGAAGGAAGGGGTTGGGACCACGTCAGGCCTCACTCTGTCTGGTCTTCTGGTGTCCCTGACCGATCGCTTACAAAGAGTTATCTCTTCTGCAATTCCCAAATAACTTCTCTTGTGCACTTCCACACCTTTACTCTTGGTCACAATCCCTGCCCCAAAGGGTTTTCCCCATTCCCAATAATACTCATTTCAAAAAATAACCACCACCGGGAAAGGGCCCGGGCCCCTTGTATTAAACCCTTAAAACACTAAAAAACCAATTGAATGCTATTGATTCTTTTCTTGATTCCATACATCCAAGGACCCTTATCTGCCAACACAAAGTCACCCTATCACCTGTAAAGAAAGTAAGCTATCCCTTACTATCTGTAAAACAAGGAGCAGGTAGGCTGGACAACTACAATCCCTTCTCACAATGTCTTACCAGGTACATATATATGCTTTCTTCTCCTCCCACCCTGCTTCAGCACTTCACATACCACACTCCATTCTTCTACCTTTGAAATTAACCCTTTTTAGTTTTCTCCCCTAACCCAATTAACTTCTTCTACTTTGGTAAAAACCCCTCCTAACTCCCCCCCCCTCCACACACCTTTACACCGCCTACCTTAACCCTTCATCAAGACGCACCCCTGCTACATCTGCACCATTAGTCCGTTGCTCAAATTGTTTATGGAAAGCAAGGGAAACCTTGCTAACCTAAAGCAAAAACGGGGACAAGGTTTAAACAACCTTTTGGGTGTTAAGTTTGGATTGTGTTGCATTCAGATTGGGTTTTCACCAAAGGGATTTTTGGTGATATCTGCCATCAAACTGACCATAACCAAAATCCTAACCCTAGATTCAGGTCAGACTTCAGTGACATCAAAACGACAAATGGTCAACATCTCCAAAATTGTGATAGAAATGGAGTAGGTGTACAATGACATGGTTGCAAGGGAAATGCAAAGACATTGAAACAGACCAGAAGCACTCTGCAGATGCCCCAAAAAAGATAAAAAAATTTAATAAAATGAAAATTTTTTCAGAGGCACTTCTGCTATTTGTAGTAAACACAAAAGGGGGACATGTATGAATTTGGGGTTTACGCTTTTTCTGGCGTATACTGCGCCTCCCGGCCCAACCCTGTCGGATGTAGGGATGCAGTGTTAGGGGCCCGCATTCGCCACTTTCCAGCTGCGCCCCCGCATGAAGGGTGGGCGTGGGCGCGGTGGGGGGGCGCGGTTAGGGTCCCGGGGCCGGACGCGGCGGCTCGTAACCCGAGGCTGTACGATCGGAGTCGGCAAAACGAGGGGGCAGTGGAGCGATCTGCACTCCGACAGTAGACCTAGTTTTTTTTTGGGGCTAAATCTCCGGGGGCGGCGAATGAAAGCAAGAAAGGAACATGAGAGGAAGCAGAAGAAGATGCGACAGAAACCGGCGCTCAGCTCTGTGCAGCAGGAGTTTATTCGAAAAAACGCCTTTATAAAGGCGGAAAACTTGTCAAAAAAGACTCAAACCAAAAAAAAAAATAAAAAAAAAAAAAAAAAACACTTTCCAAAAAAACTAGAACGGCAATATCAAGATTAGGATATTGAAATTGCGGAAATACAGTAATTCAAATTCTGAAAGCTATTCTCATGGTCGCAAAAGGGCCAATCAGAATAGGAGTAAAGTAAAACCATTAAAACCTATGGGGAACGATTGCCCAAATCAAAAACAACCGGGAAGTTAAAAAATACGAAAAATGAGAAAAAGAGTGATTGGTTGAGCTAGCGGGGGTTTGCCTATCCAGCCGATCAGAGGCAGCTACTTCTCCCATTGTATCTATGGAGAGTTTTCGGCATGCAACCCGGGCTCTAGCGCCGTGCGGCTGGAGTATGAATAAAAAAAAATCTTTTTTTTTAAGGTAAAAATATTATAGTAAAGGCTGAACCTTCTTTAAAAAAAAAAGCACTTAAACCCCAAAAATGCGTTTGTCGCCAAAACCGGGGCTACATAGGGGTTGCAAAGAGAGAATTCCGGGAAAAAACAGTAATTTAAAATTTTTTAAGCGCTTTTCATTGGGCGGCAGAAAGCCAATCAGAATAGGAGCGACAAAGACCCCTTAAAACCTATGGAGAAATTTTGACCCAATCAGAAAGGAGGACAGTGTCCTATGTTAGGGAAACTGTAACATGTCGCATTACGCAGTTCAAAGTGAAAGCTTTCCTTTTATAGAACCATCCCCTTTGTCTTAGTCGGAAAAAAAAAAAAATTTTTTAATCCTTTGAATTCTCGCCCAATGGTCTAGATGTATTCCAAGAGAGTGTAAAAACTGTTTTATTGAGCCTACAGAAAGAAAGTCAGGGACACCCCCAATTTAAATTTTAAAATCTGTCAAAATCAGAACACTTTGCAC
This sequence comes from Phyllomedusa bahiana, assembly GCA_025379985.1. Classification (NCBI taxonomy): domain Eukaryota; kingdom Metazoa; phylum Chordata; class Amphibia; order Anura; family Hylidae; genus Phyllomedusa; species Phyllomedusa bahiana. The sequence continues at coordinate 1,256 of JAODAL010067445.1, read as the reverse complement.
TTTTGGGAATTAAGAAAAATACAAATTGTTGATTCTCCAGGGAAAAAAAGGGGGCGATTGTGTTTTAAACGCTGGTTTTTTTCTAAATTAATTGATTAAATTACAAGATACCGAACATATCCCCCCCTTTTCCCTTTGATCCAACACATCTCTTCCAAAATAAACTCAAAAAGTTATTACAAGAGGGGGTTTACCATGGGGGTGTTTCGCTCACTAGTGAGAAATTTTTGTGGATTGCCCAAATTTATACCAATTTTTCATTCTTTCCCAAAAAACCACAAGGGTTTTTTCCACGCACTTAGCCCATAGTGGCAGGAATGGCTACTGGGGGGTTTCTTGGGCGGGATTGATGATTTTTTGCAACCATTGGGCTTATTTCCCAAAGTTATCAAAGATTCTAAAAGCCTGGTTAATATATGAACAACTCCAGGAATTTAACTTTCCTGGTTATCGGTGTGTGGTGGGTTGAAACCCCTATACCCCCTGACCCGGCAAAGGTCCTGTTTGAATCTCTTTTTCCGTTTAGTCCCCCCCAAGGAAACTCATGAGTTTTTGTTATGGTACTGATTTTCCCGCAAAGCCAAATATTTTCTTTTGAAGAGAATTTTTTCCCGCAGTGTCGAGGTTCGTCAATGGGGGCCAAATTTTCCCCCTCTTGGGCCCAAAATTTTAAGTCAGTTTGGGAAGAGAAATTTCTCTTCTCTTTGACAGTCCCTTACCTCTCCCCCAAACAGGTGGTTCGGTTTAAAATAGACGACCTGCTCCCCGGGTGGGAGGGGTCTGATTTTTTGGGAAACCAAAAAATTTTTGTGCCTTTATCAAAACAACACATTAATTTACATTTCACCCATGAAGGCACAAGAAAAAAATTAATTTTTTTGGGTTTCCAAATTGTGGGTAATGACTTGGGGGGTTGATACTTTGCCCCCCGAAAACCCCACGGAAAAAGGAAAACGATTGCATAAATCTGTCATCCACCACATGTGGTTTAAAAAATTGCCGTGGGTGGCTTTTTAGAAATTAAGGGGAAATGTTCCTGGAAGGTAAAATTTTAAGAATTTTAGAAAGAGGGGTTGTGAACGTTAGGGGGAAAAGAGGTTATCCCTTTTAGCATTAACGGCAAGAAAAAAGTAGCCCCTCTGCCCCGTGATAAAATACAGGAACAAAACTAAAATAAGAGTCCAATAAACAAAGTTGTGTTTTTTCCCCCCTTACAGCCCACAATATAAGGATATTGTTTGATAATAAAAAAAAAA
>JAODAL010067444.1:0-17291 GCA_025379985.1 Phyllomedusa bahiana | reverse complement strand
TGAGCCAGACTTGTGGTATTGGCTCTACCATGCACCTGTATGTATGACCTGCGCAAGAACAGACCAGGGCTTAAGGTGGCTGCCTGAGCCAGACTTGTGGTATTGGCTCAGTATACTGCCCTGTATGTATGACCTGCCCCAGACGAACAGACCAGGGTAAAGGTGTGCCTGAGCCAGACTTGTGGTATTGGAATCCTCTACACTGCCTGCTATGTATGACCTGCCAAAAAGGAACAGACAGGGTAAAAGTGGGCACTGAGCCAGACTAGTGCGTTTTGGCCTCTACACTGCCTGTAATGTTTGTGACCTGCCCAGAAGAAAGCCTGACAGGGTAAAGGTGGCTGCCTGAGCCAGAACTTGATAGTATTGACTCTACTTGCCCGTGCTATGTATGACCTGCAGAAGAAAGAACCAGGGTAAAGGTGGTGCCTGAGCCAGGACTTGTGGTATTGGCTCTACACTTGCCTTGTATGTATGACCTGCAGAAGTAAAGACCAGGGTAAAGGTGGTGCCTGAGCCAGACTTGTGGTATCTGACTCTACACTGCCCTGTATGTTTTGACCTGCCAGAAGAAACAGACAGGCGCCTTAAAGGTGGTGCCTGGAGCAGACTTGTGGTATTGGTCTACACTGCGCAGTATGTATGACCTGCAGTAGAACAGCCAGACCAGGGTAAAGGTGGGGGCCTGACCCAGACTTGTGGTATTGGCTTTTACACTGCCCTGTATGTATGACCTGCAGAAGAACAGCCAGACCAGGGTAAAGGTGGTGCCTGAGATAGACTTGTGGTATTGGCTCTACACTGCGCTGTATGTATGACCTGCAGAAGAACAGCTTCATACATTCTGGCACATTCTAAACTTCTTTAAAGTGATTTATAACTGGCCAGTCAGCACCAAAGTTCATGCATGTTGCCCTAAATGTGTTTTTTTCTGCCCTGTCCAACCAGGGTGCTCTAGTCAATAGTAAATAAAATGGCTTCTAAGATTAAAATGTAATCAATTAATATTTTACTGAAATAAGCTAATAATCTAATTAGAGGTCATGTTAGGCCCCATTGCTGTACTCTAAATTTTCACTGAAGATTCTTAGTCCATATGATTTATCAGTCTTCTGTTATGTGTTGTGGACCTATAGATTGGTGTTAGCACAGATGTACTATAGCTATTATGAGTTGTGGTGGTAGCAATTGCACTTGGGATCTGATGCTAAAGGGGACACAAAGGGACCATTGCTACATAAGAAGACACCAGCATTAGCTATGAAACATTGCAGTAGAGTCCCTGTTACAGATTTTGCATTAAAGGGGTTGTCTCACTACAAGGTTTGCTTTTTATATTAAAGTCACTTTGCAATATGTGTCCATTACCAGTGTCCTACCTATTCGTAGATATCCCCTCTTGTATGGGCTGCAGCAGCTCCTCAGGTTGCCATAGCTACAGACCTGTTTGATCTCTCTGATAGGCTGTCAGCCTTTGCACAGCTACAGACCTGGCTTCTACTGCATCCTAGTAGAAGCCAGTAAACACGCCCCTGAATTCAAAGTGAAACCAAGAAAACAGGACTGAGGTAAGATGAATCAATGTAGTGATAAAACCCCTTTAAGGTCAAGGAGCTTTAAGTTATAGGTCAAAACCTCTTTTAGTTCTCCCTAGCTTCAAAATTGCATTCAGAAACATAGCAAGATGAGATAAGAAAATCTTAAATTTAAGGTTTCTTTATATTATGTTTACATAATCCTTGTCAGGCCTCATAGTGGGACCCTAAATTATCAAGCAAAATTAATCAATCATTGGTTTCAAGCTATGAGAGTAAGGAATCTATAGATTGGAATTAAAGTTTACTACAAGCAGAGATATTGACATAAATCAGTTACCACAGGGATAAATATTCTATCATGTGTCCATCAAACAACACTATAATCACCTTGTCCCAAGTCTGAAATGATTTCTAGTTCTTAAAGGGAACAATCAACTCTCAACACTATTATAAGAAAAACTAGAAATGTACTTTATGGTCAGGGGTCATGGTGGATCCCATGGTGGTACCCTAACTGTATGTTGTATCTTGCAAGTTCACATACTTAATCAACATTAGTCACATCAGATAGTGATCAGAGGTTTGAAACAAAGGTCCATTGTGAGACTTAGGTCAAGCTTCAGGAGCTAATCATTGTTGGGAGATACTTTGTGTCTTTGTAGCAGTGATGGAGATCTTTGTGGATGAGAATTCTTGAGGAATCATGACGCACTTCACAAGAAATGGATGAGAGATTTCTTCTGCTTTGTAACAAATTGAGTTCTAGTTTTAGAGGGATCAATCAACTTGTGTCATTATCATAAGAAAAGCTTTAGGTAGAAAGGTATTTTAGTTATTGTCAGGGGTCATGGTAGTTCCCATGGTGGTACCCTAAATGTATGTTGTATCTTGAAAGACCACATACTTAATCAGCATTGGTCTCATCAGATAGTGATCAGACATTGAAAATAACGGTCCAATGTGAGACTTAGGTCAAGCTTCAAGAAACAAACATTGTTGGGAGATACTATGTGTCTCTATAGCAGTGATGGAGATCTTTCTGGATGAGAGATTTCTTCTGCTTTGTAACAAATTGAGTTCTAGTTCTTGGAGGGATCAAACAACTTGCATCATTATCATAAGAAAAACTTTAGGTAGAAAGGTATTTTAGTTATTATCAGGGGTCATGGTAGATCCCATGGTGGTACCCTAACTGTATGTTGTATCTTGCAAGTTCACATACTTAATCAACATTAGTCACATCAGATAGTGATCAGAGGTTTGAAACAAAGGTTCAATGTGAGACTTAGGTCAAGCTTCAGGAACTAATCATTGTTGGGAAATACTTTGTGTCTTTGTAGCAGTGATGGAGATCTTTGTGGATGAGAATTCTTGAGGAATCATGACGCACTTCACAAGAAATGGATGAGAGATTTCTTCTGCTTTGTAACAAATAGTTCTAGTTCTTAGAGGGGTTTAATCAACTTGTGTCATTATCATAAGAAAAGCTTTTAGTAAAAAAGGTATTTTAGTTATTGTCAGGGGTCATGGTAGTTCCCATGGCGGTACCCTAAATGTATGTTTTTATCTTGAAAGACCACATACTTAATCAGCATTGGTCTCATCAATAGTGATCAGAGATTGAAAATAACGGTCCAATGTGAGACTTAGGTCAAGCTTCAAGAAACAAACATTGTTGGGAGATACTATGTGTCTCTATAGCAGTGATGGAAATCTATGTGGATGAGAGATTTCTTCTCTTTGGTAACAAACTGGAGTTCTATTTTTTGGAGGGATCAAACAACTTGCATCTTATTTTAAGAAAAACTTTAGGTAGAAAGGTATTTTTAGTTATTTATCAGGGTTACGGTAGATCCCATGGCGGTCCCCCCTAAATGTATGTTGTATCTTGAAAGTCCACAAATTCATATTTAATCATCATTGGTTCATCAGATAGCGATCAGAGGTCCAATGTGAGACTTAGGTCAAGCTTAAAAAACCCAAAAACACGGTTGGGAGTTTACTATGTGTCTCTATAGCAGTGATGGGATCTTTGTGGATGAGATTTCTTGAGGAGTCATGATGCACTTCACAAGAAATGGATGAGAGATTTCTTCTGCTTTGTAGCAAATTGAGTTCTAGTTTTTGGGAGGATTAATCAACTTGCATAAATTATCATAAGAAAAATTTTAGGTAGAAAGGCATTTTTATTTTATTTTCAGGGTCATGGTAGATCCCATGGCGGTACCCTAAATGAATGTTGTATTTTGAAAGTCCACATACTTAATCACTTTGTCTCATCAGATAGTGATCAGACATTGGAAATAAAGTCCAATGTGTAAACTTAGGTCAAGCTTCAAAAACCAAACATTGTTGGGAGATATCATGGGCGAAATGTATGATTATCGCCACGTCGGGGCGCATTTTCCTGCAGTTTTCGTGAATAATGCGCCTAAATTTATGTCGGCGCCGGGGCGCGCTCATAATCCCATGTAAAGTCCGCCGCGCCTCGCCAGTGTTTGGGGCAGTGGGGGACGTAGGCGCAGTGCGGTGCTGCGCCTATGTTTCGCCGCCTGAGGTAGTGCACTCATACATGCGGGGAAAATTTCCCTGGCCTGCCAGTGTGTGGGGCACAGTGCGGGGACATGGGTGCAGTGGGGGGCAGGGGCTGTGCGGGGACATGTGCGTGTATTAAAAAAAAAAAAAAAAAAAAAATCCGGCCGGGGGTTGGACTCCGGGCCCCCTGGGGGGCCGGGGTTTTTTCCCCAAACCCGCAAAAAAAGGCCGGGGGTTTGGGTGCCCCCCCCTTTTTTCCCCTCCACCCCAAAAGGGGGGCCAAAAACGCCCAATTGCCGCGCACCCATCGGTGCCCCGGCCACTTTTCGCGCCGATCCCACACCGGCTGTGGTGGGGAGCTTGTGAAGGTCCCTTTCCCTTTCCCCGGCCGGTTTGCCCCCCTTCCCTCCCCAGGGCAGGAAGTGGGGGGGAAACCCCCATCTTTGTACACCCAATGCTTTTCCCATGCAATACATTAGGTTTTATTAACAATCGCGCCCCCTAGTGGGGCAACACCATAGGGGGACTAAATGTTACGTAAAAAAAATAAATAAAAAAGTTTTAAAGACAAAAAAAAAAAGTATTAAAATTCAAATCCCCCCCTTTCCCCTTTTACAAAAAAAAAATCATTAAAATAATAAAAAAATTACACTATTTGGTTCGCCGCACCAAAAAAGTTGATTATAAAAATTAACATCATTTATCCCCTACACTGAACACCTAGAAGAAAAAAAATTCCCAAAAGCCAAAATTTCGTTTTTTTGGGCTTTTTTAATCACCAAAAAGGAAAAAAAATGTCAAAAAGTCGCATGATTCCAAACTTAGCGATAAAAAATACACTTTGCCCGAAAAAAAAGCCCCTCACTGAGTCCGAAAGGGTTATAAAAAAAAGTTTTTGGTGCCAAAAATGGTGCCATGGCGCAAATGTCAAAAATAAAAATTTTGGTTTTTTTACGGTACCAAAACATAACGGGAAAAACCCTACATGTTTGGTATTGCCGGATGCGTAACAACCTGTAGAATACGATAACCAAATTTTTTTTACCGAAGATTGAACGCCTTTAAAAGCAAATCCCCCAGAAACATGGTGAAAATACGTTTTTTTTCACAATTTTTTCCCATTTGGGAAATTTTTTTTGGGGAGGTTTTAACCCAAATATTCTATAGTATAGTAAAAATAACCCCAAATTAGAAAGTACATTTTTGTCCGCAAAAAAAAAAAGCCCTCTGTGTTATGTAGGGGGGGAAAAATAAAAAAGTTATCCTTTCAAAAGGGGAGGGGGGGAAAAAAAAACGAACGTGTAAACAAAAAAACCCCCCGGGTCCTAAAGGGGGTTAAAAAGAGGGCCCGGTCCCGGAGTATGAAAAAAAAAATCCCCAAAGGAAAAATTAGCAATGGGTGAAAACAAAAAAAAAGAAATAAAATGTTTTTTATTTATTTAAATATTTTTTTTTCGTTCCCCCCCATATTACCCATTGTTTTATATAAAACATGGGGGACAACTTCTGTAGTGTTATAATTTGATTTCGCCCAATGTACTTTTTTATTTCAGATTGCATTAGAAAACCCATAGAAGCCCCTCGCTCCCCCATTGGTCCAAAAAAACGGCGCTTTTTTTTAACTTAGCCAATCACAGAGCTCCCTCGGGATTTTTTTTCCCCCATAGAACTTCTATGAGAAAGAAAGTTTTTTGGCGCTCTGTTTGGGCCCTAAGCTGGACGAGCCCCGCCCCCTTAAAACCAATCGTTTCTTTCCCCTGCCTTTTACTGAATTTTTGAACTGTCCCGCATTTGAATATGATTGGTAAATTTTTTCCCCAAATGGATAAAATTGGGCCCCTGTCGTCCTTTTTGGGATTGGTGGTTTATGCCGGACCAACCCAGAAGAGTTTAAAAAATTTTGAAAAAATGTTTTTCCCCGGGGCAATTCTCTATTTTGCCAATTCCTTATGTACCCGCCGGGCCCTCGGCGCCCAAACCCCCGTTGTTAGGGATTTAACTGATTTTTTTTGTTTATAGAAGGTTTCAGCCCCTTTATCTGTAATGTTTTTAACACTTAAAAAAAAAATTTTTTTTTTAATAAATACCCCATCCCGCACGGCGCTGGCCCCCGAGATTGTTTTTGCCCCAAATTTCTCCAAGACTAAATGGGAAAAGGGAGTTGGGGGTTTTGTTTGGGGGGGGAAAAGCAAAGCCCCCGCTAGCTCACCCTTTCAGCTTTTTTTCTGTATTTTTATTTGTCTTTTAAACCCGCCCCAAACCTTTGTTTTTGGTTTGGAAAAAAATTTCCCCATAGGATTAATGGGTCTTTGTCGCCCCTATTCTGTTGGTAAAATTCTCCTCAAAAGCTTATAATGGGTCTTTTTCGCCCCTTTTTTTTTTGATTGGTCAATTCCCCCTTTCCTTAGCTTAAAATGGGCCACGGGTCGTTTCCTATTCTGTTTGGGCCCGGTTTTCCCGGGCCCAAATGAGAATGGCTTACAGAATTTGAATTACTGTTTTTCCCCCCGGAAATTTTCCCAATACCCTAATTCTTAAATATTGCGCCGTTCTAGTTTTTGGGAAAAAGTGATTTTTTTTTTTTTTTTTTATTTTGAGGTTTGAGCCCCTTTTTTTAAATAATGTTTTCCGCCTTTGGGAAAGGCGATTTTTTTGGGAAAACTTTCTCCATGCCCCCCCCCATGGAGCGAAGCGTGAGATTTTTTTTGCGATTTCAAATTTTTTCCTTAAATGTTCCGTTCTTGCTTCATTTTCCCCCTCCCCCCGGGAGCCCTTTTAGACCAAAACAAACAAAAGGGGTCTGACTGTGGGAGGCTCCCCGGAGCGCTGCATTGCCGCCGCCTTTGCCGGATTTCCCCGATCGTACATGCCTGGGGAAATTTTTCCCGAGGCCCCCCCGGGTTTCCTGCCCCGGAACCCCTACACTGCAAAAAACCCCCGGGCCCCTTGCCCCCCCCTTTCATGCGGGGCGCAGCGAAAGTGGGGGAAACCCCTCCCCGCCAAACACTGAATCCCTGCGTCCCGGACAGGGGGATTCGGGCCGGGGGGCCCGCAGTTTTACTCCAAAAAACGGGCGAAAAAGCCCTTTCATACATGTGGGCCCTATGTGTCTATTTTTGCAGTGATGGAAAACCCTTTGTGGAGGGAGGTTTTTTCTTCTGCTTTGTAAACAAATTGAGTTTATTTCTTGGAGGGTTTTCAAACAACTTCCCATCATTATCATAAAAAAAACTTTAGGTAGAAAGGTATTTTGGGGTTATTATCGGGGTAGGGTTTAGATCCCAGGGCCCGGGAAACCCTAAATGATGTTGTATCTTGAAAGTCCCCAAAAAAATTAATTTTTTAATCATAATTTGATTTCTTAAAGTTTAACGATAGAGGTCCAATGTAAAGGACTTAGGTCAAGTTCAAAGAAACCAAAAAAACCTTTTGGGGAAATTTTACTAGGGTGTCTCCTATAGCAGTGTTGGGATCTTTGTGGAGAGAGTTCTTTGGGAGCCCATGATGCATTCACAAGAAATGGGGATGAGAGTTTTTCTTCTGCTTTGTAAAAAAATTTTGAGTTTTTTTTTAGTTCTTGGAGGGATAAATTTCATCTTGCTTCATGATCATAAAAAAAAATTTGGTAAAAAGGCTTTTTTAGTTAGGGTCAGGGGTCAGGGTTTGACCCCATGGCATTTTTCCCCCCTTAAATGTATGTTGTATCTTAAATAGCCCACAAAATTTTTTTACTTAATCAGGTTTGGTCTCATCAGATAGTGTTTCAGAGGCCCCAATGTGGGGATTGGGTCTGTTCAAGAACCAAACATGTTGGGATTTAAACTAGGTTTTTGTTTTATAGCATTTGATGGGATCCTTGTAGTTAAGAGTTTTTGAGGAGTCATAAACCCCACTTAAACAAAAAATTGGATGAGAGATTTCTCTTGCTTTGCGGTGTAAATCCGGGACATTTATTGTAGTGTGGGGAACATTGTCTTGGGAAAAAGGGGGCCCTAAAATTTGAAATTTTTTGGAACGTTTTCATCAATTTCCAAATAAATCTTTTATCACGGAAGGATAAAAAAAAAAAAATGGCCAAACAGGCGGCATAGAGAAAACCAGAGTCACCTAAAGAGTCTTAAAAAAATAAAAGAGGGACCCATTTGGTGCCTGGACATCTTCCCCTGAAAAACCAAAAGAGGGGTAAAGGGTCTATGACTGCAATGTTCATCTATAAACCCCATTATTTTTTTTCTATTATATTGCTGGTTTTTTGAGTTATTGCCCTATGGAGTATCCCTTTATCTGGTCATTTAAAGGGCCCCAACTCCCATGAACTTCTGGAGATATTAAATACTCGGGGAAACCCTGTTACATTGATAGGCACCCAATTTTAAAAACAAGTGGACCCATTGAAAGTTTGATATAACTACTATAACTACCAATATTTTAAGATAACCCTTAGGAACTTTAGAGTTCTGTGCCATGAAAACTATCTGCTAAAATTTTTGAACTAACTTTTTTATCCCAAAACAGTGCTCCCAGTGTTTTCTAAGCTATTAGGGGAAAACTTTCTGCTAAATTTGGTGTTTTTTCTAAAAACTAGAAAATGTGAAATTCAGTAGTACTTACCACCGTATACACTGAGTAGCGTCCCGTTCCCCCCAGACTGGATGGGACCCATTGCTTGTAAGCAGACACCAGTAAGTGGCACAGTCCTGCACGGTGACATTTTCGACCTGCAAGTAATGGACGTGGCTGCTGTTCCTGATCGGCTGGTAACGTCCTGATGGTGCATTGGGCCAATGGACGCTAGAGTCATTTCGATGGAGGAGAATAAATATGGGTGCAGCACTTTCCAACTGCTTGTACCATTGAATATCGAAAATTTTGAAATTTTTCCCCAAACGTTTCCCCCACATCCCAGCTCTGCCGGGGGGGGGGGGGGGGGGGGGGGGGGGGCTTTTTTCCCTCAGACACAGAGACTTGCCGTATGGTGAACCCGAAAAAGGGTTGGTCCTTCAATACAGTAAGCATCAAAAAGATATTTAAATAAAGCCTTAATCCTGGATTTTGATCAATTTTGATGTTTTAGGTTTTGTATTTCCATGTTAAAATTTAAAAAAAAAAACCTTGGGTTTTTTTCTGGCCATTTTTTAGGTTATTTTCCATAGCCCCACTTTTATAGCTTTGCTGGTGTAAAACTGGGAAATGAATTGCGAGAGTGCTCCAAATTTTGATTTTTAAGGTCAAGCTTAACATTTGAGGGTGGAGTCAACAGAGTAATCTTAATTTTATCGAAAATAGGGTACGAAGGGGTCATCTAGCACTAAAGAATGAGGTCAGCAGAGTCATCCATCAGTAAGAAGCGTGGTCAACAGGGGTCCCTCTTTCCTAGGGGGTGAGGTCAACAGGTCCTCTTAAATAATGAGCGAAAGGGCAGCCGGTCATCTACCCCCAAATAAAAGGAAAAGGGGGTCAGGCCCGAAATCATCTAAACACTAAAGAGCAGGGTCACCAGAGTCATCTACCACTGGAGAGTGAGGTCAGTAGAGACATCTATCAGTAAAGGGCGAGGTCAACAGAGTCATCTATCACTAAAGAGCAAGGTCAGCAGAGTCATCTATCAGTAAAGAGCGAGGTCAACAGAGTCATCTATCACTAAAGACCAAGGTCAGCAGAGTCATCTATCAGTAAAGAGCAAGGTCAACAGAGTCATCTTTCAGTAAAAAAGCCGGGGGTCAAAAAGAGTCATTTATACTAAAGACCAAGGTCAGCAGAGTCATCTATCACTAAAGAGCAAGGTCAAAAGAGTTTATTAACCCCAAAAGGGGTGAGGTCAAAACGTCATCTTTCAAGGGAAAAGTTAGGTCAGTAGAGTCATCTTAAACAGTAAAGAGTGAGGGGCGTAGGGGACCCTTTTATAAATAAAAAAATTTAAAGGGGCTTGGGAAAAATTTATCTTTTTAAAAAAGGAGGTCAGTAGAAAACAGTATCTGTAAAGAAAAAAAAAGGGCAGCAGAGTTTCCTCTATCAGTAAAGAGTGAGGTCAGTAGAGTAAACTTCAGTAAAAAGCGGGGGTCAGCAGAGTCTCTATCGTTTAAAAAGGTGAGGCAAGCAGAGTCAAACTATTGGAAAAGAGCAGGTCAGAGAGTCATCTATTGGTAAAGGCGGGGGTCGCGAGTCTTTTATTGGTAAAGAGCGAGGTCATGTAGAGTATCCCATTGGTAAAAAGCCCAGGTCAGCAGGTCACTATTTGTAAAAGCAAGGGCAGGGAAAAGTCTCTATCGTAAAGAAACAGGTTTGCCCCGAGTCTTAAACAGTAAAAAAGCAAGTTCAGCAGAGTTTCCCTATAGAAAAAAGTGAGGTCGCGAGCATCTATCAGTAAAGAGCGAGGTCAGCAGAGTCTTTTATCACAAAAAACCAAAGGGCAGAGAGTATCTATCCCCTAAAGACCAAGGTTTAGAGAGATCTATCACTTTAAAAAAACAAGGGGCACCCAAAATCATCTTTTCCCCCTAAATGGCAAGGTCAAAAAAAGTCATCTATCAGTAAAGAGCAAGGTCAGCAGGTATCTATCAGTAAAGGGGGCAAAAGGGCAGCAGAGGGCATCTATCAGTTTTAAAAAGGGAAGGTTTAGCAGAGTATCTTCCCCTTTAAAGGGCCAAGGTCAAAAGGGGTCATTTACCAAAAAAGAGAAAGGTCAGCCGAGTCATCTCAAAAACCTTTAGAGAGTACTTGGGGGGGGGGGGGGGGGAGGCCCCAAAACATAACAGGAAAAAGTAACAATCTATCCCTTTAAAACTCAGATGAGGCTTTTTGCAGCTCCCTTTTTCCCCCAAAAAAAATCCTGGTAAATTTGGGGAAGGGGGGGTTTTTTTCCATTTCTGCAAACTCCCTTAGTCTTTAGTCACTTCTCTGTAAAGTAAGTTTCCCCGCTGCCCCTGTTATTGGGCAATATAAAATACATGATTCCCCTTTAAACAATGGGTTAAAAAGCTTCCCCCTTTCCCAAAGGAATTCAGTGGGGAAAATCTGTCTTCACCCTCCCAAGTCTAATAATCATGCTATTAAAAGAGGGCTGGTTTCCCAGAAAGCACCCGGAATAAACAAAGGAAAGTCAGCAGCCCGGGGGAGGGCGCCCCAAAACCCATGGCGGGGTGGGGGGTTTTGGCAGGGTCTTGATGAGGTGAGTAAAAAAAAAAAAACTGGGGGCAAGGAAACCATAAAAAAAAATTTCAAAGTGTTGAATAATCTAGAAAAAGTTTCCAAATTTTAAGACGTTATTATCAAATTTGTATCTTGAAGTTGGGTTTTGTTGGAGATTTTTTTCTAGGGGGCGCACTCTATCATGCGGCTATGTTTAAAGTCCTCTCTAGGTCTAGCCCGATCAATTGTCAAAAACAGTCTACCCTGGGCGGGAATTTATAGCCAAAAACAGACAAAAGCGACCCTACAAGGCCAGGGGGTGGAGGGGGCCCCTCCCCAAAATACAAGTAAAGTTGTCCTTTTTTCATGGAACAAATAGTTGGTGACTTTTGCTTACTATGTGGGTTTTCCTGATAACTGGCAGTTTTATTTGTACCTCCCCGGTTTTTATGGGGGTATTATTTACACCTCCCCGTTATTTGGGGTTTTATTTGTACCTACCTGGGTTTTTGGCGGTATTATTTACACCCTGATATATCGGGGGATTTTTTTACCTCCCCAATATATTTGGGGTATTTTTTATACCTTTTCCCGAATTTTATGGCCCGGAAATTTTTTATAAATCCCTGATTATTCCAGTATTTTTTATTTCCTCCCTGATATTAGGAGGTATTATTCTTTGGCCCCCATATATTCCAGTATTATTTATTTCCTTCCCCGATGTATGGAGGTATTATTTTATTTCCCCCCTAATATATGGCGGTGTTATTTATACCTCCCTGTTTTATGTCGTATTATTTTCACCTCCCTGAAATTTTTGGCGGTGTTATTTTACTTTTTTCCTTTTTTTTCCCTTTTTTTTTTAAATTTTTTATGGCGGGGAATTTTTTTTTTTTTTACCTTTCCAATTTTTTTTTTAATTTAATTTTTTTTTGTTTTTTTTTTAATTTTTTTTTTTTTTTTATTTTTTTTTTCCCCCCTTTTTTTTTTTTATTTTTTTTTTTTTTAATTTTTTTTTTTTCCTTTTTTTCTTTTTTTTTTTTTTTTTTTAAATTTTTGCTTTTCTTTTTTCCGAAAAGAAACCCCGTTTTGTTTATGGTCTTTTTGTGGGGGCATTCTTTTTTTATGAAATAAATACCGAAAAGGGGAAAAAATTTTCCCTTTTTTTAGGGTCAACCAAATAGTTTTTTCCCCCCCCCCAACTCCCACTATAAAACCAGCCACCCAAAAAAAAAGGATACTAGAGGGTGCAAGGGGGGGGGAACCCGCCCGGAAAAAAAAAAAAAAGGGCCCTGTCCCCTGACCTAGAAATTCAAAATAACCCAAATCATTTTAGGGATCAGAACTCAAAAAAACAGGTATATTCAATTTATCCAAAATTTCAAACTAGATCCACATGAGATCAGTATTTCTAAATAAAAAGGGCTGGGTTTTTTTTGTCCTACCAACAAGGAATCAATCATTTTTGATTTTTTCTAGAAACCCACACCATTAGTACGCAAATTTACACTAACGAGGCATTTTTCCATGCATCCTCACCCCGGGGGACTGTAACCCTCACGACTACAGAAGAAAAAGGAAAAAATTTGAAAAACCCCGGAAAATTCCCAAAATTTTTTCCAACCCCCGTCCCAGGGACATTACATTAAAACTTTTTTGGATTAGTATCAGATAAACTCCAAACTTTTTAAACCCCGGACAAAGAAAAAGTTTTTAACCTCCCCAAAACAGGAACAAAAAGCAATAAAAAAATTAAAGGACAATTTACGATATGTAATAGCCCCACCCCGACAAGGGGGGTGGGCTTTTAATTAAATGGATTTTTGCCCCTTTCCAGATGGGAAGCTTTTGGAAAATACTAAATGATCATACCTATTATAACAAAAAAATTCCAAAAGATCCCTTCCGGGAAAAACCCAAAATTTTGCACTACTTAAATCATCTGAACCCAACTTTAAACCCGGCAACTTTATTCCCAAAAAAGAAAAGCAATTCATATACATTCCAAAACCCCAATTACCTTTTTTTTATTTTTGCCCAAAATACAAAAAAAACCAAAAAAAACCCTCCAGGTCCCCCCAATTATATCAGGGTTAAATTTCCCCAGTAAAAAGTCAACTATCAACTTCATAAAACCTTCACTTGAAACCCCCCAAGTAACTAAGTAAACAGCCTTCTCAGGGGATTCAGGTCACTTAATTAAAATTTTCTCACAAAATTTCCCCCCCAACCCCGGCCCCTATTTTTTTTTTTAAACGGGCAGATGTCACCTCATTTACTCGAATATTCCACATGATTTAGGATTCACGTGTTGGTAACATACTGGAAAATAACACAAATTTTTCAAAGGAAAAAAAAGCCTTCCTAGTAGAAAGCCTAAAATTAAATTCCTCCAGAAACATTTCCCCTTTTAAAAAATAATGACACATCACCTTTCAGATAAAAGGGGCCCCCGCTATGGGGAAAAAAAAAGGGCCCCCTTTTCCTTCGTTAATATCTTATGGGGGTTTTGAGGACGGGGTATATTTTATCAATCTCAATTCAGCAATTTATCACCTTTTACAAAAGATTTATTGATGATCTATTCTTTATATGGTGGGGGACCCCCCCTTTAACAATCCTAAATTTAGATTCTCTAAATTTTAATAAAAAACCGGAACCTCATTTTTACTCCCAGAACATAATCCAAATTTTTATTTTTTTTGGGTTTCTTAAAAAATCACACTTAAAAACGAAAAATTTATTATTTCCCTTTTTTTTTTTTTTTCACCCCCTTCCCAAAAAAGTGGATCCCAAACAAAATACATTCCTTTGCCCAGTGCCCCATCACACCCCCTGGTTAATTAAACCCCTTACGGGAAATTTTAAAAGAGTTAAAAAAAAAATGTATGAAGAAAAAGGTTTTTTTGGATCAAGAAAAATTCTTGGAAAGGGGTTTTAAAAGAAAAAAATTATCCGAGGACCATCCTCATTAAAAACCCCTACTGGGGAGGGGTTTCACCCTCAGAATTGCCCCTCCCCCTTTTTGCTATGGGTCATGGGGAGCCCAAAAAAGGGAAACCCCTAGTCCAAAAATTCATTCCCAAATTACCCAAATCAGTCAGGGGGTAAAATTCACAAAGGGTCAAGATGCTCTTCTCTCCAAAAAAGGGTGGATAGGAATCAAGCCAAAGCCTCTCCTGTCCTGAGATAGGACGTATGATTATATCACCCACCAACAACAGGAGGCCCCACGGGTGATAAAAAAAGGGGATCCCAGCACCCAGAGATCCTGTGACCATTTTTTTTTTAATTTGGGGGGATCCCACAGACAAGCCCTATTAGTGAATACAGATGCAAGCGGAGAAAAATTTTTTGCTGATCCAAGTCCCCCAGCAGGAGGCAACTAGACAAAAATGTCAGGATATGAGAGCCTGCTCAGGGCAAGCAGTTAGGAGCCGGGGGCTGTGATGGGTCCCTAAACCACAGAACATTCACAAACACATTCACAAGACCAGGAAAGTGTCAATCCCTCACCTGCAGGAAAATACAAGAAAAAAAAAAGAAATGTGTGATACCGTTGTGAGCTGTGTACCCAAATCCCTTCCTTTTGTGTACTGTTGCTGAGCTGCTGTTCTAATCTATCCTGTGTGTTTCCCGTCTGCTGAGCTGTGTATCTAATCCTATCCTGTGTGATCCCGTCCTGCAGAGTGTGTATCTAATTTTATCCTGTGGATCCCGTTGCTGACTGTGTTTCAAAACCTATCCTGTGTGGTTTACTTTTTGCTGAGCTGTGTTTAAATCCTACCCTGTGTGGTACCGTCGCAGAGCTGGTTATCTAATCCTATCTGTGTGATAATGTCTGCTGACCCATGTTTAACCCTGCCTGGTGATACTTCGGGCTGGTGTGTATTACCCCTACCCTGTGTGATCCCGTCTGCAGAGCTGGTATTAATCCATTGCTGATACTGTTGTGAGCTGTGTTTCTAATCCTACCCTGTGTGATCCATTGCTGGTGTGTATCAAACCCCTATCCTGTGTGATCCCGTTGCGAGTGTGTATCTAATCCTATCCTGTGTGATACCGTCTGCAGAGCTGTGTATCTAATCCTATCCTGTAGGAAAATAGAAAGAAAAACACAGAGGATATGGTTTTAAATAAAGGTTTTTTTTTCCATTAAATAAAAAAGGAGTTACCCTTTCCTATATAAAAAAACACATTATAAGGTTTCGCCCCCCATTAGGCGCTTCTTCAGATAAAAATGTGTTACACACCTGATGGTTAAAATTGTCTTTTATTTTTTAAAAGTGCAGAGGTAGTGTGCCCTCGTACCATTAAAAACACATGACATAAAAATAACCCAATGCGTTTCTCGCTGTATACCGGAGAAAAAATGGCGGACCCGGCGAACGTGCAATTCCGATAAAAGTAAGGATGCTTTTATTAAAAAAAAGTGTCTTTTATTCTAAAAAGTCCCCAGGGGTGACATGCCCCTCAACATTAAAAAACAGGACAATAAAACCCAACGCGTTTCTCGTGTACACCAGCTTTTTTTCGGGGGTAATGCCTTGCTTCTTGTCTTTCCCTGTACACTGTGTACAGGGAAAATAGGAGCAACCCATTACCCTGTGCATTACCCCTGTCATGTGTTACAGGGACAAATAGAGAAGAAAGATTCCCCCGTGCATTATCCTGTAATTGTGTACGGAGACGATAGAGAACAGCATTACCCTTAAAAAAAGGCTGGTGCAGCAGAAAGGTTGGGTTTTATTCCCCTTTTTTTTAATGGTGCGATGGTAATGGTAATGGTATTATATTATAACCATTGGATCTCCTGAACTGGTTAGCGGTGGAAAGAAGGAGGCGAGGCGGCTGCTGTGACTACCAGTTGATAGACTCTGGGAGAGTCGCGCCTCCAGGATTTCGCAAATCCTTCAGGTTACTGCATTACTAACCAATACCCCTGATTCATCCATACACTCTGCACCAGGAGCGCCATTTTTTTTCTTCACTATATAAGTTTAATATGTGTGACAATGTCTTCTGAGCAGCAGTATCTAAGCCAAGTATGTAATACTGTTTGTAGAGACATGTATCTAAGCTTTTTTATGTGTGATACTCCTTGTGGACATGTGCAGTTTGGAAGCCCATAATGTATGATATTTTTAATAAAGCTGATGTATCGAGTCATATTGGGGATTGTAGTGCTCTATGTACAGAGTACAATAGCATTGTATTATGGCAATGTCTAATGGTCAGTCGTGTTGGGGGTTGTAGTGCTTTATGTACATAGTATAATAGGATTGTATTATGGTCCTGTCTAGTGGTCAGCCATGTTGGGGGTTGTAGTACTCTATGTATAGAGTATAATAGAATTGTATTATGGTCCTGTTTAGTGGTCAGCCATGTTGGGGGTTGTAGTACTCTATGTATAGAGTATAATAGAATTGTATTATGGTCCTGTTTAGTGGTCAGTCATGTTGGGGGTTGTAGTACTCTATGTATAAAGTATAATATAATTGTATTATGGTCATGTTTAGTGGTCAGTCATGTTGGGGATTGTAGTGGTCTATGTATAGAGTATAATAGGATTGTATTATGGTCATGTTTATGGGTCAGTCATGTTGGGGGTTGTAGTGCTCTATGTATAGAGTATAATAGAATTGTATTATGGTCATGTTTAACGGTCAGTCGTGTTGGGGGTTGTAGTGTTCTATCTATAGAGTGTAATATGATTGTATTCTGGTCATGTTTAGTGGTCAGTCATGTTTGGGTTGTAGTGCTCTATATATAGTGTATAATAGAATTGTATTATATTGTATGTATTATATCCAATGGTTGGGTCATGTTGGGATGTGTAGCAGTATAATAGCATTGTACTATGGATATGTTGGGAGGTGTAGTAGTATAATAGCATTGTCCTATGGATATGTTGGGAGGTGTAGTAGTATAATAGCATTGTCCTATGGATATGTTGGGAGGTGTAGTAGTATAATAGCATTGTCCTATGGATATGTTGGGAGGTGTAGTAGTATAATAGCATTGTCCTATGGATATGTCTGGATGTGTAGTAGTATAATAACATTGTACTATGGATATGTTGGGAGGTTT
>JAODAL010067443.1:0-17292 GCA_025379985.1 Phyllomedusa bahiana | reverse complement strand
CGCTGGTCGGGGGAAAAGAAAAATGAGGGGGCCCCCACGGCGTTCCTAGTGGGCAATGGGCCGGGGGACAGTACTCACTGGCCGCTGCTAAAACCGGGGCCCCAAAAGGCTCCGTGTCTTTCCCCTCCACTTCTCCCTTCACCGCCGCTGGTCGAGCGGGCCTCCCGCGCGACGGGGGCGGGCCTGGGGAAGCAGGGGTGCCTTGTGTGCAGGGGGGGAAGCCCGCAGCAGCAGGCCCCACAGTATGGCAGGGGGCAAATCTGTTGTGCTGGGGGGCCCTCCGTTCCCGCACCCCTTCACGGGTCGCAGGCGGGCCTTCCAAAAGGCCCCCTCTCCGGCCCCGCTCAGCCCGGACCCCCCCAAAAGCTGCGCCAGACACGCCCCCTTGCTTTTTAAAGATGGGTTTCCCGCGCTCTGGGCCGCCCCTCGGGGTCCAAACTTCTGCCGGCGGGCCGTCCTCGGGGGGGCCCCTGTTTCGGGCCCCGGCCTCCAGGGCCGCTCCCCTCTCCCCCCGGGAAATTTCCCCATTTGCTTCAGGCAGGAAAAGACAGGGGGGAAAAAAGGGGGGAAAATCCCGGGTGATTATCAGGGCTTTTGCCCCAAACGGTCTGTCCTCAGCGGTTGCCGGGCCGGGCAGTTTTTAAAATTTTAAAGGGGCCCAGAGCCCCGGGTAATTTCCAAATTCCCCGTCGGCCCCTTTTTTTAAGCCGCCCCTTTCCTGGTACTCCCGCCGGATCTTTTTTGGCCCTGTTCCCTATTAAAAAAAAAGGGTTTAGCAGCTCTCTATACCCTTTTATACCTTTCCCTTTTGCCTAGTCCCTCGCCATGAATTTTTTGCCCCCCGCCCTTTGACCTTCCCGATTGTCCCCGGGTTTTTGTCTGGCCTTCATTTTTTTACCCACGCAAAACCTGGGGCTCCCACCACAAGCAACTACGAGGGATAGGGGACCGGGTAGATTCCCGCCGCGGGAAAAGCCCTTTTTCCCCCGCTTTGTGGGGGGGCTCTGGTGAATTCCGGGACATACTTAGTTTCCCGCCCCCTTGCGGGGTTTTTAAAACCATCACTTGCAGGGGGTCCAGGGGGACCACAATGCTGACCGTGGACAGAAAGTTTGGCCCCGGGATCCCCCCAAAAGGTGCCTCTTTTGAGTGTCCCCAATTCACCCCCTTCGGGGGTCCCCAGCCCAAACAAAATTGTGCGCAAACAAAAAGTTTAACCAGGGGACATTTTGATGCAGCAATTTCTCACCTCTCAGCACCCAGCAGTCGGCCCCCCTTGTGGCAGTCCTGTGACGGGCAGCCCGGTAATGTGGGCCCGGGCCCCAAGCTCCGGCGGGCCCATCCCCTATGAAATTTGATGGGGCCCCTAAGGCTGCAGGGGTTTAAATCCCCAATGCCCCCCTTTACGGGGAAATTTTTGGGGGGCCCATTTTTCCCGTTTTGAAATTTCTAAGGGGGCCCTTTCGGGGCCCATTCTTCTTTCAAAAAAAAGTCTACCCGGGGGAAAACCCCAAATTTGGGACCAAAGGGGGACCCCTTTCCAGGTGATCCCCGGTATTTTTTTTTCACGAATTCCAAAGTGTTTTTTGGGGAAACCCCGGGCCGTGCATTCTTCGGAAAGGAATTGCTAAAATTTTGCAAAAAAAAGGGAAAATTTCCCCCGGGGGGGAACGCGTAAAATTTTGCCCCCTGGCTTTGAATTAGCCTGGAACGAGGCAGCTTGTGGGGCCACATTAAAGGAAGGTCTCTCCACCCAGTTTAAAGGTTTGCCCTCCCCACCGGGGGCCCCTTCTATTTTCCCCCTAACAACCAAAACTCCTACCCATCGGATTGAACCCCTTTTTTTCGAAAGGAAGGGCCCTTTGTCTGGAGCGGAGTCGGAAAGTACGGTCATCTCCCTCGCTTGGTTCTTGTTTTCCCAAAAGGGCCGCCAAAAACCACCCACCCCGCCGGTTGCAAAAGGACCCCATGTTTTTGGACAGGGCCCACCTCCCCTGCAGGGGGGTTTTCCGATTTTTGGGGAAAAGAATCTGTCCCTTTCTCTTGTCCCCGGGCCCCAAACCCACTTTTGAAGGAGTTTTCCCGTCCGTCACCGCATGGGAAAACGCACGCACCTAGGCTAAATGGGAGGGCGCCCCAAGGGTGCAAAACCCCTTTTCTCTTAGATTGACTATCCCCGTTTTTGTGGGTTTGGCCCTGGAATCCGGTTTCAAGTTTTGGTCTTCCTGGACTCGGGAAATAAAGCCGTAAACTTTTGGGGGACAAGTTTGGTGTCCAAGCGTAACCCCCATTTTTTTCCGCTGGAAAAAACCCTTTGCCTTTCCCTTTTGTCGGTGGGAAAATCCTCACCCGTTCGGCCCCATTTCCCGTACCAAACCTTTTTGTCCCATAAGGGGGGGCACTACATAAGGAGGATTTCCCGTTCTATGTGTTTCCCCTGTCTTTTCCCTGGGTATTTTCTGGTTTTCCCTTTGGTTGCGAAAACATGCCCGGTGCTCGGGGGGAAGAAGGGTGAAGTTTTGCGTTGGGGACAAGGTTGTCATTGCGCGGGTTGGTGGCACCCCGTTGGTGCTTCCCGCTTCTCCTTTGTAAGTTTTAAACCTTTGTTGGGCCCCCCGTCCTTACCAAAAATTTTGCGGACATTTTTCTCAAAAAGAAGCAATTTGGAGACTTACCTCCATGAGGGCCCAATGGGCCCTGCTACCGGAAACCTCCCCCTCCCCGGGGGCGGGGTCTTTCCACTTTTCTGTGTTGGGGAGATCAGGATGGTCCCTACATCCAGGAAAATTTCAGAAGGTGTTTTTCGAAGTCTCCTCACCAGCCGGGGGGGGTTTTCTTTTTTGTAGGAAGAAAGAGGGGCCCCTCCCGCCAATTTATGGATTCCCGGGGTCTCAAAAGATCCCCTTTAAAGAACCGGAAACCCTTGCCATTGACCCAGGGGGAGCTTTTGCCGGCTCGTGGAAAAAAGATTTTTCAAAACTGGATTACGCGGGTGCCTAAAACCCTCTTTCCGTTTCTTTTGAAGGAGACGAGGGGAAAGGGACGGCCTTCAACCTCGAGATGGGCACTTGGGAAAAATGGTGATGCCCTTCGGGCTCTGAAATTTGTCCGAAAGTCTTCCAGGAGTTTGTCAACAATATTTTCAGAGACCTCTGGGGTGGTCGTTTTCCCTGGATAAATTCCGTTTTTTTCCCGGTTTCCAGAGTCCCACCAGGCCCATGTGGGGACAGGTTCTCAGGCGTTTACGGGGAAAACCCGCCCTTTATGCCAATTTTGGAAAAGGGTGTCTCTTCCACAAGAAAAGCCCTCCCCTTTTCTCGGCTACTTTAGTTTGGCCCAAGGGTTACAAATGTACCCCATGAAACGCTGTGTCCTGCAATTGGCCACGCCCGATGGGCGTCGGTCCCAATAAAAGAGTTTTTTTGGGTTTTTCCCCAATATTGGGCTTTGTGCCTCATTTTCCCCTCGCTTGGTATCCCAAATTTTTGGCACTCGAAAAAAAGGGAATGCAAACCCTAAAGTTTTGGCCACCGGGGGGGGCAAAAAAGGGGGGAAGCCTTTGTAAAATTGAAATTGCATTTTCTTCTGCCCCGTCCCTTTCTCCCCCCTATACGAAAAACCCATTTTCTTGGAGGTGGGAACCTCCTCGTGGGAGTTGGGGCCCGGGTTGCTCCCCCAAAAAGGGCCCACTGGCAAGCCCCTCCGTGGGGTTTTCTTCTCTAAAACCCCTTTTCCCCGCAGCAGAGAGGAATTAGTCCTTTTGGGGACCGGGAACCCTGCGGCTATCAAATTAGCCTTGGGGAGGGGCCCACTACCTTATCGAAGGAGTCATCACGGGGTAAATTTTGTTTACATGACCCAAAAAATCTCCTTTATTTTTCAGATGGCCCAACGGCTAAATCCACAGCAGGCTCGCGGGCCCTTTTGTTTTTTCGGGGTTTGACTTTCTCTTTAAATTTCCCACCCGGCTGAAAAAAAATGTCAAGGGGGGGATGCTGTCTCCCGCGTTCGGACGTGATGGGGGATAAACCCTTGCTCCGTGGCAATCATTCTCCTGAAAGGTAAACTCCCCCGGCACTGTAGTTTCTTCAAAAAAACCCTCGGGAAAAGACTTTACTTTTACGCCGGCTTTTTCGAAAGGATTTTTTGTTGGGGCCCTTTTGCTCTCGGTGGTTGGATACCCAAAGGGGTTTACCAAAGTTTGTTTCCCTGATCTCTCGTTTATTGGTAGCCTGACCCTCGTGTAGTTTTTCGTGAATTCATGGAATTTTTTGCATTCCCTTTGCCCGGAAACGTCCCACATTCAGGCGGCGGGGGGGGTTTTTTAAAGCCACAACCAACCCCAAATTGCCCCGGATTTTGTGGTATGAATTTTTTTTCCAGATTTTCCCTCCTTTCCCCGGTAATACCGTTGTAGGGGTATGGGTGGTTCTCGAAGATGGCTCATTTTTCCCTCTGCCCCTGTCTTCCAAAAAAAAAAAAAAAAAAAAAAAATTCCCTTTTTCCAGCATTTTTTCCCGGTTGCAGGGGACTTTCCTTGCTTTTTTTAAATGTCTCGGAGTGGGCCCAAATTTTTTTGTGTCTTTTCCCGGGCCCTCCCTCTGTGCCCAGAAACGGGGTTTAAAAATTTGGATTTCTCCTCGGCATCCCACCCAAAGGGCCCCAAGGGGACAAGTGGGGGGGTTTTAATCAGATCCTGGGAGAAAAACCCTACCCCCTTATTTTGGCACGTAAAGAGACTGAGCTAACCTTTTTGGGGGCGGGAATTTTCATAAAAATTTCCTTAAAATCGGAGTCTGGGGGGGGGCCCGCCCCCTTTTTCATGTTAACGGACAATTCCCCCCCCCACCGTTTCCCCCTCTCGGGGCCTTTCTAAAGGGTTTTGGTTTCCATGACCTAACGACGGGTGCATGAAGATGCAAGCGGGACAAACGGGGGAAAACCCTTTCCCCCCAATCTACCCCTCCAGGGGACAAGGTGTGGTTATGGCGAAGTAATCTTTTTTAAAAACCCCCAGCTAAAAAAGGGGTCCTGGGTTTTCCCTGGGCCCACTCGAGGTGCTCAAGCGAAAAAAAACCCAAAATGGCCTATAAGCTTCGTTTCCCCCCCCAATGGTTTTGTCCCAAAATTTTTCCTTTGTCCCCCTTTAAAGCGGTGGTTTGAATCGTTTTCCCCCGGAAGCCTGCCCTGGGGACCCCTTAAAGGGACGCCCCCAAACGTCTTTACCATAAGAGAGGTTTGTATGAAGACGATAAGGGGGGGAAAAGCGTCATTTCCTCAATGACGGGGAAGGGGCTTCGGGACGGAAGAGAGGTCCGGGGAAGCTGAGGACAACATTCTAGACCATAACTTTATCCATAGATTCCTTCGGGGCCAGAAAAGGGGGAGAGGCCCAAAGGGGGGGGGGGGGGTTTCCCGTCAGGAAACCCCTGCGCCCTTTTCCCGGGTCGTAGGCAAATCCTTTTGCCCTGTGGCGAGGGGGCCCCTTTGGCCCCACATGTCGCCCCTGTCCCGGTCTCTGCCCCTGGGGCCATGCGGGGGCCCCAAATCACTAGGGCGGGCACCCCCAGCAGTGTTAAAAATTTAAAGGGCCAGGCATGGAAACCCTTCCTATTCCCGGTCCCCTCCCCCTATTTAACCCCTCCCCCCTTCCTGGTTTTCCCCCCTGATCTTTATTTGCCCGGGTTCCCTTTTGGGAAAAAAGGGGTTTTTACCAGTTTGTCTTTTATCCTGTTTTCCGTACCTTTTGTACGTCCCTCGACCCGATCTTTGCCCCCAGTCCTGACTTTCCCCCCTTCCCGACTCCCGTCTTCCCTTTAAAGGATTTTTTTACCGTTAAACCTTGGCGGGCCACCTAAAGAAATGTACTCAGGGGGTAGGACTGGGTTAAAACCCCCGCCGCGCAAGTTCCACCCCGTTTGGGTTTCTGGTGAATCCCGGGCCCCTATTTAAAGATTCCCCCCCTGGCGTGGCTTTTTCCCATCGTTGTGGTGGCCCAGTGGTCCTTTACTGTGAAAAGTGACCCCCCAATGTGATATGTTTTTTTTTTTTGCTTTAAAGGGGCAAAGGGGGAAAAAACTTGAAATCCGGAACCAAAGTGATAAAATGATAAAAATTTTCCCTTTTTTAAATTCAAGCATGGATTTCTGTCAGGTCACGCCACTTTTGCACTTAATCAGGTTTAAAAACCTTTGGGAGCGGGGAGTTTTGATGCCTTTTTTCTACTTTTACCGACCCTTGAAGTGCCCAATGATTGTGTTTTTTTTAAGGTGAGTGACGGGAAGTTAAAGGGGTTTTGCAACAGTTTGGATGGTAATCCTAAGTAGTATTCCTGGGGTTTTTGTGGAAAATGAAATGGTTAATGGGGAGGTAGGCAAAAATGTAAAATCTATAGCAAAAAATAAAACCTTGAATAGTCCAAAATTTTTATATGGGTACTTTTCCCAATTTTGTAATTAGAGCTCTTTTTTTTTCCCAAGTTTTTAAATTTTAAAAATAATTCAATATTGGGAGTTGACTCCCTTAAAAATGTGCATACAAATATTTTCAACAAGCTTTGCATAACCAAACCCAGTATCTTTAAAGAAAAAGTATTTTTTTTTTTGTTTTCAAATAGAGTAGAGTAGTTTTTGGCGGAAACCCCAACAAATGAAATGTGGGGGTTTTGGGTTTTTCCAAAAAAAAATATAGAACTCCCAACTCTAAATCGGAAAAATTTGAGCATCCAATAGCTTAGGGTTTTTTGGGTGTGTTACACTTTCTTTCCTCTTGTTGTGTCCCATTGTGGAAAAATTTTATTTCTTTTTTTTGGGGACTTGTCATATTTTTTTGTAAAAGAAAACTGGTTCTCGGGCCCCCCCTTTCTTTGGTTCCTTCCCCTTTTCCTAAATTAATCATCCCAAAATTTTTTAAAAATTTTAACATGCAGCCCGTTGAAAAAAAAGGGAAAGGTTTCCCCTGCCAAAAAAGTCCCATGGGGGAGGGAGGGGGGGTGAGTTGGTTTAAAAAATAGAAATTTTTGGGAAAAATAGGCAGGGGACCTTTGAGACAGCTTGGTAATGTTTATATTTTCCCACTGTGGGGTTTACCGGGTTTCATTTTACAGTATTCTGTTTTTTGTCCTCCTTTTTGTTTCATTTAAAGAATTTGGCTATAGGACAGCGGGGAAAAAGAATTTTCTTTTTTCTTCATATTTTCTGTGTATGGGAGACATTTTTGCAGCTTGTTGTTAACATATTGCTCAGGGGCAAAATTTATTTTTAGCGGGAGCAGAAGGAAAACAGGGTGGAAAAAAAAACAATTTTTAAAAATTTATAATGGTTTTGCAATTAGAAATGGTGTTTTTTCAAAAAATTTGGTAGGTCAATTGCCGAAATTTCCCGGGGAAAAAAAAAAAATTTCCGGGTTTTAAAAATTTTTTTTTTCGGGGGCCCAATCGGTTAAAAAAAAAAGTATTTTCCCGGGTTTCACGAGCCCGCAGGGGGCTGTAGAACGTTGTGCCATGCTTAAATATGCCGAGGGGCTTGGTTTGGTCTTCCCTACAATGGGTTGGGGTTTTAGTAAAGGCACAGATGACTGCCCCCAAATCTTAAAAATCGCTTTTACTATTAAAAAATTCCCGGGCACTTAACAGGGCCAAAAAACCCGACCCAAAAAAATCAAGCGGGGGAAGTTGCCCGATAATGTCTGCCCGTGAAAGCTGGAAAAAAAACAAACTGAGAGTCAAAAGGGGGAAAAATTGTGCAGGGGGTGTGGGGGTGGGCCCGGGGGCAGCCACAGAAACTGAGGGCAGACAGTGGCAATGACATTCTGGGGGGTGGTAAAAACAGTAATAGGCCACAGGGTGGCCCCAATGCACAGTGTGGGGTTTACGGCAGCAGCCCCTGCAGGGCATTTAAAGGTTTAGACCCGTGGCAAAAATGAAAATTTGGAAGGGGGGCAAAAAAAAAGGGTTAGGACAGGTGGGGACAAAGACACAGTGTTTGGGGGACAGGGGCAGCAGCTGAGGTCAACCCGGGGGCCAATTTACATTTGGGGGGTGGGAAAAACAGGAGTAGGCCACAGGGGGTGGCACAAATTTAACAGTGTGGAGGGGACAGCAGCAGCAGGGATGAGGTCAGACAAATGGGACAATGACATTTTGGGGGGGTGGCAAAAACCCGGAGTTTTGGTTTAAAAGGGTGGCACAATGGGCACGTTTTTTGGGGGGCAGGCACCGCAGCATGAGGTAAAAAGTGGCCCCCAAAAGAACAGTTTGGTGGGGACGGCCCCCAAACAGCAAGAGGTTTAGACAAATGGCACAATGACATTTGGAGGGGGCAAAAACAGGGGTAGGCCCCCAGGTGGCACAAAGAACAAATGTGGAGGGCAAAGGCAGCAGCAGCAGGGGGTCAGACAGTGGCACAATTTAAAATTTTGGGGGGTGGGAAAAAAAAGGAGTGGTCACGAGTGGAAAAAATGGGCACAGTGTGGGGGAAGCGCAGCCAAACATGGGTGGGGAAATGGCACAATGACCCCAGTGTGGAGGTTCCCCGCCAGCAATGAGGTCAGACAGTGGGAAAAATGGGTTTTTGGGGTGGCAAAAAAAAAGAGTAGGCCCGGGAGTGGCAAATGGACCCCCGTGTGGAGGTTCCCGGCCCCAGCCCTGAGGTTTGACAGTGGCACAATGACATTCTGGAGATGGGGAAAAACAGGAGTAGGCCCCATTTTTGGCACAATGACACAGTGGGGGAGGGCCGGCAGCAGCAAACATGAGGTTTTAGGCAGTGGCACAATGGGAAATTTTGGAGGTGGCAAAAACAGGGGTAGGCCCCAGAGTGGGACAATGGGCCAGTGTGGGGGACGGGGAGCAGGGAGAAAGAGGTCAGATTTGGCCCCAAAGACACAGTTTTGGAAGGGGAAAGGGGGAAGCGCATGAGGTCGGAAAGTGGAACCAAAGAAAATTTTGGGGGGTGGCCAAAAAAAAGAGGAGGCCCGGAGTGGCACAATGACCAGGTTGGGGGTTTCGGCCAGCAGCGCATGAGGTTTAGGGCCGTTTGGCCCAAAAGACATTCTGGAGGTGGGAAAAAACCCGGGGGTATGTAAAAGAGTGGGACAATTTCCAGTGTGGGGCACGGCAAACCCGCAAACATGGGGGTCGGAAGTGGCACAATGGGCCATGTTGGGGTTACGGCAAGGGAGCAGCATGAGGTAGCGTGGGGACAATGACATTTGGGCCGGGGCAAAAAACAGGGTAGGCCAAAGAGTGGCACAATGGCAAGTGTGGAGGGGGACGGCAGCAGCCAGAAAGAGGCAGGCCCGTGGCACAATGACATTAGGAGGGGGCAAAAAAAGCAGAAAAGGCCCCAGAGTGGCACCCAAAGACAAAAAGAGTGGGGGGTTTACGGTGGGGCAGAAAGAGGTAACAGTGGGAAAAATGAAAATTCTGGAGGTGGCAAAAAAATGGAAATAGGCCAACAGAGTGGCCCAAAGGGAAAAAGAGTGGAGGGGGGAGGGGGCCCGGAGCAACAGTGAGGTCAGAAGTGGCCCAATGACACCGTGTGAATGTCACGGCCCCAAAACAGCAGCGCGCATGAGGTAAAAGAGTGGGACAAAGGAAAAGAGTGTGGAGGTGGGTGGGAAAACCGTCCCCGGGAAAGTGGTTGGTAGTGTGGGGGAAATTTCAGCAGGTTTTGGGGGGCATTTAGGCGGGGGGGTGGGTCAGAAAAGTGGCCTTGGGCAGGTTTGTTTGAACCCAGACTCATTTTCACCCGTTTTTTGGGGGGAGGCGTCATGGTGATGTAGTTTTGAAGCCCAAGCATTGGTGTGTGGAAAACCCGGCCCATCCCCCCGCCTGAATTTCTTGACAAAAAGGGCAGTCATTCCCCCATTTGTGGACAGGGGTTCTCCCTTTGGGGGAACGATGGCCCCCCCCGCACGAACACCCCCTCTGATGGCCCCACTATGGGCCCGGCAGGACAGCTTCTCCCCTGCAAAATCGGCAAGTTGCGGGCCCCGCGGATCTTCTAACTGGGGTGGAAGAGGGGTGGGGCCCCCACCCGTTGGTTTTAGGGACTGCTCCGGTCCCGCTGCTGCTGCTTTTGGGTGGCGCTTCCCCCCTCACTAGGCGGGTGAAGGTAAACTTTCTTTTATCAGGGGACTCCAAACTTGGGGGTTTTGTGATGGGTGGTATGACCTACCCCCCCCCCCCCCTTCCCACAAGGGGCGGGCAGTATAGTATGGAGCGCTGTGGAAATCCCCCGGGCAGCCTGTCAGAGGAGGGACGATGCCGCACAAAAGGCCCGCGGCCCCCCAAATTTGGGAAAAAAAAACTCCCATTTTGGACCCGGTTTTGGCCGAGGGTTTTCCCCTAGGGTGGGAGCCCGAAGTCATCCCCCTGCCGGATGTGACTATTCGGCTGGCACTTGCCAAAGGAAAAAAAACATGTGCGGGGGCCCTCTGGGGACCAAATGACTGAGGGGCTCCTGCCTCCCTTCCCTTTTTATACTGCCACGGTGCTTGGGGGGGTTTATCTGCCCCCGTCTTTCTCATTCCATTCCTCCTCCAGCTGCCTTTCCCGTCCTCCTCTTTGTACCCGGGGGAGAAAAAAACCCCTTATTTCCCAGGGGAAAGCTTTGCCCCCAAAGTCTTCCCCCTCCTCCCCCATTTTAGTCCCCCCCGGGGTCTTGTGGCCGCGAGGGTGTAGTCACCAGTCTCCAGTCCCCCGCCCCGGGGATTTTTCAGATCTGTTCCCGGAATGAAGAGGGGGGAATGACGTTATTCAAACCGTTTGTTCCTGGCGGGTTTACAAAAAAAACGTCGCCCCCTTAATGGTCAAACAAACGGCAAGGGGGGTTTTTTACGCATGAGCTGCCCCTGGCTGACATCAAAGTTACAAGGGGAGTTTCTCCTGTCCCCCTGGATCATCAAAAAAGGGTTTAAAGGGCCCTTTTTCTTTCTTTCAGTCGGTCCAACATGTGCAGGCGGGAATTTTAATGGGTGGAAAAATTGGGATACCAGAGGGTGTTGGGGGGAGGGCCCTTTGCCGCCCGGGAATTCGGAGGAGGGTGTTGCTGGCTTTGTTGGGAAAAGGATAAAAAATTTTGGGGGGTCACAGTTTTTTGGGGCCTTTTCAGAATCTTTTTGAAGATCGGTGGAAAGGGTTCGGAACCCCTTTTACAACAAAATTGAACCTTTCGCCAGAGGGCGCCCTTTGGGCCATCCCCCCTCGGTGGGAGCTGCGGACACCCTTTTTCCTTTCCCCTTGTCCCGTCACCATTTGGGTTCCGATTTTTCGTTGGCGCGGAGAAAAGGCCCCCACATCGATTTTTTTGCTGCATGGAAAGCGGGCAGTTTCTCCCCTATGTGGACTTGTTGCCAAAAAAGAGGGTGTAGAAATGGTGACACCCCTGTGCCCTTTCACTGTGGGAGGGTGGGGGGCCAAAATACTTGTGGAGGTTTGGGTGGTGGTGGTGGGGGGAGGGGGGAGGCGGACATTGGGGCAGGAGCCGCCAAATTTTTTACAACGTGGAGGGGAAAACGGGCCCTTCCCTGTCCAAATTGTTTGGTGTTTCCTGGGGACCCCCTTTCACCCTTTGAACAAAACCCTTTAAACTCAAGGATGGCCCCTTTCGTTCTAATAATTATGAAGTGCCCGGGGAATGCCTTTTGGAAAAAAAATTTTTTGGGGTTGGAACTCTCCATTTGGTCGGCACAAAACATTATTCTCTGAATGGTGCCCAAAATCCCCCATTTGGAAAGGGAGGGGACTGCAGTAACCCAAAAAATTGGCCCGGGGGGTGGTCAGCTGCTGAAATTAAGATGGTTTGGGCCCCACATACTGTTGTTTTCTTTGCAATGCCCCGTGAAAGACCCGTGGGCCAAGGGGTAGGGGAGCAGGAGCATCTGGACCGGTAGATGATGTCAAAGAGAAACAGCTCCTTTCTGCAGAGGTGGTCGAGCCTTGACTGGCTGCAATGGCATGCGTGCCACTTGGCGCTGCTGCTGCTGTTGCTGCGGCGGCAGAATGGACCACTACATCTGAGCCACGTTTCTCCCAGGCCACCGGATGGTGATGCTGCATGTGTTGACGCAAGGCCGTGGTGCCAACGTTAGCTCCCTGGCCACGCTTCACTTTCTGCCCACAGATTCTACATATACCATATTCGGCTCCTCGGTGTCTTAGCAAAGAACTGCCACACCGCCGAGTAGCTGATTTTACCGCCAATGCTCCGCACTGAGTGACTACTACCGCCGCTGCTTCGCTGAGCCCCTGTGCCGCTACTTTCTGGGACCTGCGAAGCGGGTTTTCTATCCCGTGGCCGTTTGACTCCCGACCTCGCACTGCTGCCACCTGCTGACACACGGCCACACTACCAGTTGCTGGCTGCGCCGCTGCCTGACGAGCAAGCTGACGCCCTCTTCTCCTGACGATGATGAAGCCCTTGCCTCACCCGGCTCCCAAGTACGGCCGGCTACATACTTAGTTAACCCTTAGATGTAAATTGAGCAAAAGAATTGAGCAGCCAAAAACTACCAGCTTTGTAACGTGTTACAATGGCGTGTATTTTATTCTAAACAACAAGAAGAAAACATGTAATTAACCTTCGCTTGTGAATTATGCTACAGGAAAAATGTATTTTTTGCCAGTGAAAAGGACGGTTTATTTTAGTCACCACCGCAGCAGAACAACGTTTAATTAACCCCTGGATGTAAATTGCGAAAAAGAATTGAGCAACCAAAAACTACGAGCTTTGTAGCGTGTTACAATGGCGTGTATTTTACGCTACACAACAAGAGGAAAACTTGTAATTAACCTTGGCTTGTGAATTATGCTACAGAAAAATGTATTTTTGGCGGTGAAATAAACGGTTTCTTTTAGTCACCACAGCAGCAGAACAACGCTTAATTAACCCCTGGATGTAAAATGCGCAAAAGAATTGAGCAGCCAAAAATAAAGTGGTATTTGTATTGTAAAAACGCTGTTTCTTTAATGAATACAACAGGAACAGGTTTTGTTCCCCTTGGATATTCAATGTGCTGTGAGCAGAAGCATTAAAAGTATATTCAGCTGCCGGGACCCCACACTGGACTTCAGACCCAATTCCCCCAAAAAATCAAAAATAGAACTTTAAAGAGAAGCGGTCTTGGACATGCTAAAGACCCCCCCCAAAAATCGCTGTAAAAAAAATGAGTTTTTTTTGTTTCAGCTATAAAAAGAAAGCGCGGAAGCCCTTTCCCCTTTTCAGTACAGTGAGAGCGGTTTTTAAGGCTCCCAGGGGGTCGCCCCTGGACTTTATTGTGGGGGGTTAAAGTCACAGAACCCCGCGGTTTTTGATTGGCTTCATCTCTGCCCCATGTCATGCAGGCTATGCCCTTTTTCCCTCCCAGAGTTCTTTGCCCCATGAAACGCCATTGGTTCGCAGAATTTTTTCAATCAAAAGACCCCTTTGTTCACGTAAAAGTAGCCCAAACTTCGACTTGGGTTCCAAACCCGGGAAAGTTTTCTTAAAAATTTCTAAAAAATTAAAAACTTCGTTAGAATAAATTCTCCATCTCTATTAGCAATATTTTTTTAATTACATTTTTTACTTTTTCTAAAATTTAAACTAAAATTTTACGGGTTTAAAATTTAAAGGGGTTTTATTGTGAGCTGTTTCATCTTGCCTGAATCTGTATCATGAAATAGCCAAAGGTGTCCTTGACACAGTGTTGTGTGTTTTATATTAAAACTCTGTGATGTTTCAGAGAAAAGTTGCTTTGAAATTCATCTAGGCCAGGGGTGTCAAACTCGTTTTCTCCGGGGGCCACATCGGCCTCACGGGTCCCTTAAAAGGGCCGCCCTTTAATTTTAAAAAACTGTGTAAATGAAACTTCTTTTTAACAGTTAAGAGAGCTTTTAAAGGGAGTAGTTTCCTTTGTACATTTATTCCTGTTACAATCAGCCCTTTGATGGTAATCGGGAAAAAAAGGTTTGGGGCCCCCAGAGGGGGGGGCAGGCCAGATGGGGCCCCCCAGAGAGGGGGGGGGGAAGGGCCAGATGGTGGAGGCCCAGAGGGGGAGGCAGGCCAGATGGTGGAGGCCCAAGAGGGGAGGCGGGCCCAAGATGGTGGGGGGCCAAAGGGAGGAGGGGGCCCAGATGGGGGGGCCCCAGGGGGGGGGCCCAGGCCCAGAGGGTGGGGGCCCGGGGGGGAGGCGGGAAAGATGGTGGGGGCCAGGGGGGGGGCAGGCCAGATGGTGGAGGCCCAGGGTGGGGGCGGGCGGCAACGTGGTGGAGGCCCGGGGGGGAGGCGGGCCCAGATGGTGGGGGCCCCAGGGGGGAGGCGGGGCCAGAGGGTTGGGGGTTTCCACAGGGGGGGAGGCAGGCCGGGATGGGGGGAGGCCCAAAGAGGGGGAGGGGGCCCAAAGATGGTGGGGGGGCCCCAAGGGGGGAGGAAGGCCAGAGGTGGAGGCCCGAGGGGGGGCAGGCCAGATGGGGGGAGGCCCAGGGGGGGGCGGAAAGAGGTGGGGGCCCAGGGGGGGGGGCCGGCCCCAAGGCCAAAATGGTGGAGGCCAGAGGGGGGCGGGCCAGTTGGGGAGGCCCAACAGGGGGGGAGGCGGGCCCAAGATGGTGGGGGCCCCAAGGGGGGAGGCAGGAAAGTTGGTGGGGGCCCCAGGGGGGAGTTGGGGGCTAGATGGTGGGGGCCCCGGGGGAGAGGCAGATCAGGGGGGTTTGGGGGCCCCCAGAGAGGGAGGCAGGCCAGGGGGTGGGGGCCCCAGGGGGAAAAAGGGGGCTATTTGGGGGAGGCCCACAGGGGGGAGGAAAGGTAATTGGTAAGACCTGGGGGGGGGTTTTTAGAGGATTTGGCTGGAAAGGCCCCATTTGTGAACCCTTAAAAAGCCCATTGATTGGTCCCCCGCGGGAGAAGGAAACTTCTCACCGGGCCCAGGAAGTCCCTTGCTCGGTCCTGCCGGCTTCGGGGGCGGGGGCCCGGGGCCCCGAGCAGGCGGGCCAGGCAGTTGGTCTTCTTACTGGGGTTGGACCCTCCCGACCCCCCGCCCCTGACTCCTGAGCTGTGCTGCCCGTGCTGTTGCTCCTGTCTCACTGAGGAAGCACCCCGCTACGGAGCACAGCTCAAGCAACAAGTCCCGGGCCGTTTAAACACGGGGGCTGGGGGAAAGGAATTCGGCCCGGGGGCCTTGTGTTTGAAAACCTGGGGATCGGGGCAGGGGGGCCCAAAAAATGGGCTTTTCCCCTCCCCAGTGTAACCAATCTGACAGGTCTCTCCCTGTAGGCAATCAGGGGAAGACCGGTAATTTCATTGGGGGGCAGAAGTAAAACCAATAAGGGAAAAAAAAATCTAATATGTTTACTCACCCTCCCCCTTTCCCCAAACCAAGCCTGACAGGTTCTTCTTCTGTTTTCCCAAAAAGGGAAAAAAATCACTCTTCTCTTTATGCCTCCCGTTCCCGTGTTGGACTGGGGGTCTTTGGGGGTCATCAGTGGGGTTGTTTTTGGAAAACCCACCCGTGGAGTTATTCATGGGTCCCCAGTTCAGTTTATGCTTGGGGGACCACCAGTGAAGTTGATTCTTGGGGGTCATCCTACAACTTCTGTGCATGACTGTTTCATATTAACTTTTGATCTTGCACTCTGCCTCTCCCCTTTCCCTCTCTCTTTTCTGCATTTCAGAAAAGAAAAAAATAGGTTTTGGAGCCCCTTTAAGGGGTTTTCTTGCTTCTCTGTGGGTCGCCCGAGTATGGGCCCCCCCCTTAAAATTTTTTTTGTGTTTTTTTAAAAAAACCCCTGAGTTTTTTTTTGTAAAAAACATATTACTGTTATCATGGATCAGACAGCATAAAAAAGGATGACGGGTTCCCTTTCAATTTTATTTTAGTACCAAAAATTTTTATGCATTGAGCAAATCCCTTTTTTGGCGCAGAGAGGGTTTTTCTTAATTTACTAGCCGGGGGTTCTGAGAAAAGAGGGGTGTTTTTCCCTGCTCCCGAACCTCCAGTGCTCCCTTTTTTTTTTCTCCAAGTTATGCCCTTGTAAAAGGGGGTAGGTAGCGGGTTGGTCGTTCATGGTTTGAGGGCCCCAGTTTAGCAGGCACAAAGTTCAAAAAAACCAGAAAGTTCGTTTTTAAAAGGGCCCCAGCCCGTTTTATTGCCGCTTGTGATACACAAAAAAAACAAACAAAAAAAATCCTTTTTTTTTTCCTGTACGGCTCTAAATAAACAGTTTGAGTCCTCTCTTTCCCGTGGGCCCGGCCCCAACACCCGGGCCCCCAGAAAAATAACAAACACAGATTATCCCCTACCTAAAGCCCCCCCCAAAAAAAAACCCAAGGGGGGGCCCAGCAGGTTTACCTGTTCCCAGGCTGGGTGGGAGGGGGTTTTGTCTTTCCCCTTCTGGGCCTTTTTTTTGGGGTAACACTCCTTGGGAAAAATCAGACAAAACCCCAAAACCTGGATGGGCCAGGGGGGAGTTTGGGGGGCCCCCCTTGCTTTCCCCCTCCAGCAAGGCAGGCCCCCTTTAAAAAGGGTTTTTCCCCAAAACCCTACACATAGAGATCCTAGATCTTTTGATTAAAATCTAATTCCCCGATTGCTTTTGCCGGGCAGGGGCTGGAAAGGGAAACTTGGGGGAAATATACACTCCCCCTTATGACGGTCCAGACACCCCTGTGTACCCAGGGGCGTAAAATAACCCGGGGGTTGCAGGGGTTTCGTTGGGTTTTGGGGCCCCTGCGTTTTGGGGGGGCCCCGGGGCAAACTGCTAACCCCGGGCCGCTTTCCCCCGGGAAAAACCGCTCCTGGGCCCCCCGGCAAATGAACTTAACATTTCACTGCGGGGGGGGGAGGCGGGGGCCCGGGCTACTCCCTTGAACGCCCGGGGCCCCCCGGGCCCCAGCGTTCAGAGGCAGCGCTTTCCATTTGGGGATGCAGGACGGGCGCCCAAACGCTCGCTTTTGTTACTTCCCCCCGCCGGCCTCTGTGGGCACCGTGGGCGGGGTTGGTGACGTCACATCTGCGGCCCCCCCCACTGAGCGCCAAAAGGGCCCGCAGGGAGAGCAGCAGAGGGGGGGGAGAAACGGGGGGAAAGTTTGGGCCCAGGTGAGTAAGTTGGGGGCTTATTTTACCTGCCCTTTTGCCTTTCCATTAGAAATTTTATGCCCCCAACAAAAATTTTAAAAACCCCATTTTGCGGCCCATTCCCCTTTTTCCTTTCCTATACCCCCCTTATGCCTGCCTAAAAAACCCCATTTGCCTGCCATTTCCCCCATATGCCCGCCTATAAACCCAAAATGCCTGCTATACCCCCCCAAAATGCCT
>JAODAL010067442.1:0-17292 GCA_025379985.1 Phyllomedusa bahiana | reverse complement strand
TGCTTTTGGAGGACATTCTGGTCCATTCTTTATTATGGATGTGTTTTTAGGCAAGACTGTTAGGGCCGTTTCCCCTTGGCTGAGAAGAACCCCCCTGATGGTTTTGGGATGTTTCATTTGGCTGGAAAAGGGACTGGGGTATTGTCACCTTGTCTTTCCGAAAAAGCTGTTTTCCAGTGTTCCAAACATTCGGAAAGGGGATTCATAGAAAAAAAGATTTTTACCCCAGTCCCAGCAGTCCACTCCTTTACTTTGGGCAAATATAGTCTGCCCCCTTTTTTGTCATTTTTGTCACCATTGTATTTGTTCAATTTTTTTAGTATGAAAATTCCCCCTTAAAATGTACAGGCCCTGGAATTAATGGATCTAAAATAAATAATAATTAATAATAATAATAATAACCCCCCCCCGCTGATACTTGTAATTAATGTTACAGGGTCAGTAACTACTTTACCGCAGAAAAAAACCAAAATTTTAAAGGGGAAAGGACCAGTAGGTGTTTTATTAACTTGAATTCATCACACGTTTTGGGTAATAATTTGAATTTGAAAGGGTTGAGTCATGTTTTTTGTGGTAATTGGAATACCTTTAAAAGGGGTTTGCCCCGGACTTAGAAAGCTTTTTGCCCCTAGGGGGAAAGGGATTATTATTGAAAAAAAAAAAACTACTACCCCCGTGAACTGGGACATCCATCAATCACGTGCAAGTGAGTCAATACGGGCCAGGCGGTTCTTGCAGGTATTGTGGCCTTTGCGATTGGCTGCCATGCAGGGGAAGGGGGAATTCACTGTACCCGGGATGTACAATTGGCCCCCGGATAAACTTTTCTTATAAAACCCCCAGCGGACAAAAAGCTTTTCCATGCCCGGGGAAAACCCCCTTAAAATGATGGACAGGTAAATACTTGAATATTTCTAGAATGAGGGCAAGAAAAGCACATTTGTTGTCTTATGTCACAAACTACTTGGTTTTGCTTTAAAGGGGTCATCCGGGAGTTTAAAGATTTCATAGGACACAATACACAGCATTTATGTTGAAAAGTAAAGATATCCCTACTTTAAATGTTTTTTTTTTTTTTCCCTCCAAAATTCAATAAGACCCACTTTTTTTAAAACAGTGAAATTCCTACTTGCGGGCTGTCAGTATTGTCCACATCTTTTCCTACAATCCCAGACTGCATTGCAATCTAAAAACTCCCCCCCACGTTTTCACGAAACACTTATTTGATTTTTGTTTGACTCATAAAAATGATGAGTCACTATGTAAAGGGACAGATTCGGGTCATTTTCATGACAGTTTACACAATACCCGCCCCCAAAATGCCTTCCTTGCTCCCCTTCTGTTAAAAGTTTCGCCCGGAATCAAAAAAAACCCAAACGTTCACCCCCCTTGTATTTCTCTGAAAATGAATTTGGGCATCAAAATTTTTAATTTTTTTATTGATGAAAAATTTTGGGGTTAATTTTTTTTTACTTTTTTAGTATATTTTTTTCTTTCTTTAATTTGTGGTAAATATTAAAAAAAAAGAAATAGTTTTCAAGGGTTTCCCCCCTCTTTCCATCAATAAAAAAAAAAAAAATTGGTTCATGTACAAAGGAGTTTTAAAACAGCCTCCGTAAATTGGGGGTTTTGGGGGGTGACCCTCAAAGCCCCCCCCCCCTGTGTGATAAAAGGAGGGGGAGTGGATTGTAGATTCTGAGTCACCATTTTGTTGGTGACTGAGGACACCATACAGAGCTGCTGTTTATCCATTGCTGAAAAAGGAATAACCAGAGAGAAATTGTGATTACATTTAGGGTCTATTCACATGGCGTCTTTGACTCTATGTAACATACGCTTTTCGATACGTGTTTGGATCGGTCTGTCAGTCCCCAAACAGACCGAAACACATATCGATTATTAGAAACACACGTCGACTTTCACACGAGTGATTGGCGATACGCGTCTCACTGCGTCTTTCGCATCTGTTCCAGGAATTGTCATTTCAATTCTTGGTCCGAAAGACGCAGCAGGAGCCCTATAATAAACAATAGGGTGCGATCCTGCTGCAGCCAAAATGGATCCAAGCATTTGAAAGACACTGCATTTTTTGATACGCTTTTTGAACCCAACACGGATCCAAAGACTCCGTGTGCACATACCCTTACTCTATTTCACTATGGATATGCAGAAGGAACGCCACAGCATATGTCTGCATCCCTGCTCACAGGTATCTACAGGTGGCCAACGTATACATATCATATGAACAATGTGTACGACAGGAGGAATCAAAGAGGAACGACGTATGTCAGAAGGGAACGACGTGTACGACCGGAGGAACTAAAAGAGAACGACGTGTCGAGGACATACGAGAAGGAACTAAAGAGGAAGACGTGTTACGGGGAAAAAGGAAGTAACTAAAGAGGAAAGACGAAGTGGTCAGAGGGGAACGACGTGTAGACAGGAGGGACTAAAGAGGAACAACAGTATGTCAGAGGGGAACGACGTGTATCGACAAGGAA
Organism: Phyllomedusa bahiana; assembly: GCA_025379985.1. Lineage (NCBI taxonomy): Eukaryota > Metazoa > Chordata > Amphibia > Anura > Hylidae > Phyllomedusa > Phyllomedusa bahiana. The sequence goes on along the minus strand of JAODAL010067442.1, from coordinate 14,791 downwards.
CTAAAGAGGACGGATGTCAGGGGAACGACTTACGAAGGATAAGAGGAAGACGTGTTGTCAGAGGGGAACGACGTGAATGACAAGAGGAACTAAAAAGGAATGACGTCTGTCAGAGGGGAACAACGTGAACGACAGGAGGAACTAAAGAGGAAAAACGGGTGTGTCAGAGGGGAACGACGTGTACACAGGAGGAACTAAAGAGGAACTACGTATGTCAGAGGGGAACCACGTGTACGACCGGAGGAACTAAAGAACGACGTGTGTCAGAGGGAGAACCACGTGTACGACCGGAGGAACCAAAGAGGAACGACGTGTGTCAGAGGGGAACGACGTGTACGACGTGTACGACTGGAGGAACTAAAGAGGAACGACGTGTGTCAGAGGGGAACGATGTGTACGACCGGAGGAACTAAAGAGGAACTACATGTACAACAGGAGGAACTAAAGAGGAACAACGTGTGTCGGAGGGGAACGACGTGTACGACAGGAGGAACTAAAGAGGAACAACGTATGTCGGAGAGGAATGACATGTACGACAGGAGGAACTAAAGAGGAACGACGTATGTTAGAGGGGAACAACGTGTACAACAGGAGGAACTAAAGAGGAACGACGTATGTCAGAGGGGAACGACGTGTATGACAGGAGGAACGAAGTGTGTCAGAGGGGAACGACGTGAATGACAGGAGGAACTAAAGGGGAAACGGTGTAAACAGGAGGAACTAAGGGAATAGTATGTCAGGGGGGAACGAGTGAATGACAGGGGAACTAAGGGGAACGGTGTACAACAGGTGGAACTAAAGAGGACGATTTGTCAAGGGGAAGACGTAAAGACAGAGGAACTAAAGGGAACGACGTGTAAAACAGAGGAACTAAGGGATACGTATGTCAGAGGAAAACGACGTGTACGACAGGAGGAACTAAAGAGGAATGACATGTGTCAGAGGGGCTCTTTGCCTGGTTCTGTACAGCAGGACAGGTAAATAATGTTTAATAAGTGTGAATTACAAAGTTTAATACAATACAGTTGCCTTTTAACAAAAAAAATGAAAGTCCCGAAGAACCCCTTTAACCATTTCCTGACTAGGATGTTTACCCCCTCTGATTAAACACGTTTTTTTTTCTTTAGTACACGTTGGTTTGAATGCTGTAACGCTTTCTTGAACATGGTTATGCTACTATTTTTTTGCCTTTTTTTCCGTCATGTTTTATTTTTATGTCATTTTTAAATTCATTTATTTTTTATGAGGAGAAATCTTTTAATAGCAAAAGTAGTGCAAAAATAAGTTTTGTTATTGTTACTTTTCCAACAAGGACATTTATATATAGGTGATATAAAGATTTAGGGTCGTCGGGGTGGGGCTAAAAGTTGTGGATTGGGCTGTTAGTATTTATTTTAATAAAATTTAGCTTTATTAAAATGACAGGGAAAATGTAGAAGAAATACATCAACAAAACTGACAGCAGAGGGTCAGTCATATGACCACCAAGCCGGGAAGCAGGAAGCTAACAAGCTTCTTGTCGGTGTAGATGGCACTCATTGAGCGATGTATACACAGTGTTTTATACCCATCTTCTCAGTGGAGAGCCCAGCTAATGGTGATATCCAGGTCTCCAAACACCTAGCTATACAATTAGTGTACAGCTGTGCTCTCTGCACGGACATCCTGGAATTAAACTGCAATGACAAACTGCCACAGCTCGGACGTCAACGGGCAGTCGACAAGTAGTTAACCCCTTAACGACCTTAGAACGTAATTCCTACGTCAGGTCGTTTCGGGGGTTAACGCACTCTGGAGTATGGATTGTCTGGAGGATTGCTATTGCGAACTCTAAAGCAGAGTTCGAGCGATCGGCTGCGGGGTGTCGTTGTATATTTACAGCTGACATCCGCGCGGGTCGGCCCGAGCCCGGAGATCGCTCCGGGGGGGGGGGGGCGGGGGCGTTAACCCTTTATTATCGTGATCGATACGGGGGTCGCAATAATAAGGGAGACGAGGAGGAGATCGTCCTCCTGCCTTTCTTGTTGGGAGTGGATCCATGCGGTTCCTGCCTCTTGACAGCAGCACGGAAGGCACGAGAATGCCTTCTGGGTGTTGTCTGTGACATCGGGATGCCCGGCAGTGCCCTGAGGGAGTTGTGGCCTGGTGCATGTGACTGTCAGTTGTATAGGAAATAGTCCATGCAACAAGCTATGTACTGAATCTATTGATGGAGAGATCTTAAAGATTCTCTCATTCAAATCCTATGGGGAAAAGTAAAATAAAAATGTGAAAAAGTGAAAAACAAGTAAACAAACACGTAAAATAAAATATAAATGTTACAACGCCTTTTCCCTTTACCAAACGGCCAATCACCAAAAAAAGATCAAAAATTAATAAAGTACCTCATATTTGTAATCGTCCGCTGCGAACGACCTGTATAAATTGTTGTTAATTACCTGTACGGTGAAAAGTCGTAAAAAAAAACAAACACAAAAAACAATCATAGAATTAAGATTATTGTTCAATCCCGCCAGCACATTAAAATGGAATAAAACGCGCATACTAAAAACATCTAGAATCGCCAACGTGTTTGTACCAATTAAAAGTCAGATCATCCCGCAAAAAAAAAATCCTTAACAGCTCTGTATACGGAAAAAATAAAAAAATGTATAGCTCTCAGAAGTATAGCGTGCATCAAATATTGTTTTTACACACTAAAAACACTTTTCTTTTTTTTTTTTAATGTGGTTCAACATAAAAAAAAAACTATAGATAAATAGGGTTCGGGCATAATAGTAGGACCAAAGAGTAAAGCTAACTTATTCCAGATACTGCACGGTGAGCCCTTCGTTAAATATAAATAATAAAAAAACACTACTAGGATTGAGTATTTTCTTCACCTGGGCTCAGAAAAATGGATTTAAAAGCAATCAAAAAGCCTTGTCCCCCCAAAATGATACTATAAAAACATTGTATACTCACCTGTCAAAAAAACAGTCCTACACAGCTCCAGCACAGAAAAATTTAAATGATATGGTCTCTGCTTGGCGATGCACAAAAAAGTATTTTTCCTGGTTGAATAAAAGTGTTTTTATTGTACTAAAGCAGCTTTAAACATAAACAAAAATATAACAAATTGGGTATTCGGTGTAATCGTATTGACCTGCTGCAGTAAAGCTACATGTCATAAATACGTCACATTGTGACGCTATAAAAAATAAAAATAAAAAACATCCCAAGATTGCAGTATTGTTGTTCAAAAATCTCAGAAAAAAGCCTTTCAATAAAAAGTGAACATAGCATCTATGCACCCCATAATGGGTACCAATAAAATAACTTCAAACTCATCCCGCATAAACAAGCCATAACACAGCTTGCAACAGCAAAATAAAAAAAGTTTATGGCTGTCAGTATAGGACAAACTATAAAAAGTATAGAGTTTTATAGGTATTCTATGTGTAAAGTAATAAAAACAGAATAAAACTATATAATAATTATATCATTGTAATTTGTTACCGACCACATAGTGAAAGTTTTCACATCATTTACACTGCACGGCGTAGCTGTAAAATAGAACTCAGAAAGAAAAAACAATGAATGAACTGCGTTTTTACCTCCCTTATTCATTGTTCTCAATGCTAAAAAAAGAAATATGGAACACCTGTGCTATCCAAAATGCGCACAGCTTACACCATATGATGGAGATCCTGATGGGTGCTTGAATCATACTGGGGAGACCTCTCTCGGAGGTTTCTCCTGTTCTGCTTACTTTGGGGGCTTGCAAATGCGGGACATGGCGCCTCCAAATCTTGATTCAAAAATGCCATATAGCTGCTCCTCCCTTATACCGCCTTCTGCCCCAAACAGTGTTTACAACACATGTTAGGGTATTGCCGACTTCGGAGAGAATGCTTAACAAAGTTTTAGGTTCTTTTCTCCAGGATTCCTGTGTATATATGAAACATTTTTAAGTAAAATTGCAGATTATTGAAAAAAATACTTTTTTTAATTTTCCAGCCTATTTATGAATTGTGAATCACCTGTGGGGTTTATATTCCATGCACCCCTGGATACTATTATTTAAGGGGTGTAGTTTTCAATATGCAGGACCTATTTAGGGTTGTGTTAGTTTATAAGTTTTAGCACCGTTGGGTGTCCCCAAACCTGAAATGGCGCTCAATAAAATTGTATTGAAATGAGACCAGAGGTATAGTAGTGTGCTCTCTATTCTGGGGCTTATGGGTGATGCAAATAATGCTCTAGGGCCACATATGGGAATTCTCTAAAAAGGCAGGACCTGGAGGAAATTGGTATTAAGTTGATTTACTAGTAACATTTACAGTTATCTCCACGTGAATAATGGATATATATTGATAATAAATCTGCAAAAAGTGTGAAATTTTGATAATTTCACTCTACTTTTGGCTTTAGATTTCTGTGAAATAGCTGAAGGGTTATCAAATTCTAATTAGTTTTGTAAATAGTTAAGGGGTTCTTAGTTTCTCAGATGCATTCAATTATGGGAGTGTATTAAATGGCATGCCATCAAAGCCAAGTCAGAAAACTGGAGTGTGGCCACAAAAATAATCGTATATTGAAATTTTCTTGACAACTGTGAGAATGTTTACTACTATATTTCTAAGACCTTATGTGTAAAAAAAAAAAAGATTTAAAAATGATTGCCAACCTATAGTGGAATATGGTAGATGTAGTTATAAAAATCTATTTTGTGGTGAATAATATCTGTCTTGCACCTCAGACCTTTTGCAAACTTTCAAAAATCGCAATTTTTCCAAATTTTTCATGAAATTTTTTTTATTTTCTCACAAACAAAATACAAGGATTGTATGGATAAAATTTCTTACTAATGTAAAGCACATGTGTCTCGAGAAACAAGTTCTGAAGCAAACAATGATAGAGTACAAAGTGTCAAAAAGTTATTCCTCACATAAATTGGACACGTCAGATTTCAAAAATAGGGCTGTGTCAGGAAGGTCAAAACGGGCTGGGTCCTTAAGGGGTTAAAACATCTACTTGGACAGTAAATTTAAATAAAAGGTCAGGGCTAGTTGTATTTAACTCTACCATGATAATGCTTGTGAAGAATAATTGTCAATGTAAGTACTGCTTTGCAAGGCATTTAGGAAAATCTGAGACTCTCCTCACAAGATAACACCACACCAGTTTAAGATTGTGATGGACTGGTTTCACACTCCAGCACTGCTTCATAAACTCAATCCTACCATCCCCAGTGTGTGCTGGTGATGTGGCTCAATGCTGTAATATCGCCATCATTTTTGGGAAGTGATTAATAATACCTTTTGTGAGACAGGTCCAGAGTTTAGTTGCCGAAGTTTTATTCACTAAATTGCCACTATCTCCATTGACCTATACCTTAAATGAACCATTTCATTTACTGGGGCACTCAGCGAATCGATTATTTTTATATATTCTAACAGCAGCCAAGTGCTTGATCGCCAAGTTCTGGAAACAGGTGTGCTACCTGTCCCTTTTTTTTGCCAGGGGGGGGGTGGCTCTTATCTAGAGTTAGGGTGCTTTCAATGGGTGCGTTTTGATGTGTTTTGAAGCGTTTGTTTTTTTGGTATGCGTTTTTGTGCAGAAAGACATCAGCAATTAATGGATATACCATTGTTGCAAAAAAAGGCATCCAAAAAAACGCACAAAAATGCCACGTGTGAAAGCACACTTAGAGATGTTAGAACTTTAGAAAACTTCTAGATTTTTGCTAGTATAATAGAGGCATTTGAAGACCATTTGGATGCCTTGGGATACATAACCGCATATGAAAAGGACTTGTAACCGAGGGTTGTTTCTTTAATTAATTGGTACACCCACAATGGGGATACCCTACTTGTTTTACACATACTTATGGACTGGTTCATACGACGGGTTATTTGAAGAGGTTATGGCCGCGGGTTCCGACGCTCGGGTTTCCGCGGCCAAAAAACCACGTCTACTATCGTTTGCCCACTTTTTAACATGGTTTCTATGGTAAACCGCGTTAATATTCATACGCCGCTCAGCTTGCCGCGCGTGTTTGAGTAACTCTACTGTCAAATTCTTGGACAGGGAGTTTCATCAGGCGGAGGCCGGTGGTGCTGCCACGGGTGTCGCGCGGCTAGCGGGCGGTTTTCCCTGCTTACTAATTTGCATGGGAGGCAAAACCATTTGCTGTAAGGCGCAACACGCCTACTTGGCGGGAGTCGCGACAGTTTGCGGCGAGGCTAAGACGAGGTTTGGCCGCGGGAAAAACCAACGTGTTGAAATGATCCTATTTTTTCCTAGTGATGTTATGTTAGTTTTCCTATTTTTATGGGTTTTTTTGTATAGTTCTTCCTTGATTTAGAGACCATAGAGATAAGCCGGGGACTCAAGAGTGGGGGAGCTGTTTACCCTTTCCAGTCCAGGCGTTGCTGTATTTAGTGTTCACATGGTTTAATTTGGAATTTGTTGTCTGAATGCTTAATTGTATTTATTTTTTTTTGAAATACTGAAAGCATCTTTGTTTATGCGATGTGATGGTTGAATGTGACATGTTTAGATGCTCTTTATGGAAAACAATAAATTCATTTAAACAAAATAAAAAAAGTGAACACCAACGAAAATGTAGACAGCAAAAAATGTAATTAAGGAAGGAATGTTGACATGGGTGCTGTCGATTTTGGATCATCTCCCCGTTCTTAGATGCTCATGTTTGATCCATGTTTCGGACCCTAAACGGGTCCACAACGCAGGCATCTAACAATGTGCGGACTGAATTTACATTGTTTTTAATGTAAAAAATAAACACATTCGACGTTCGACGAATTGTGATCGGATTGTGTGTTTTAAGCATGGTTTATTGATGGTCTTTCAGAATCCGTTCAAAGAATTGTCTGTATTTTGATCCGAAGACACAGCAGACACCTATTTAAATATAGGGTGCATTCCTTGCTGCAGCAAAACCGCATCCAAACACAAGCTGCCGTGTTGGATGGTGTTAGATGGATTTGTTGTTGTAGCCACCTTATTGGAATGCGTTTTTCAGATTCAATAAAACAGGCAATCCAGCTAGGCTGAGGAACATTTCCTTATTTTTCTTTTACCTTGGTAAGAAGGCATGCTGGGTTAAAGTGATAGTCCAAGATTAGACAATATGTGATCTTCTTTTTTCCAGAAGCCTGTGCCAGACGCTGTTACACGGGTTGGCGTACTTAAGTTACATCCAAGTGAAGTGATAGGGATGACCTGACGATTTAAATGTTTCAGTGCTGGTTGTTGGAAGAAAACAATTCATATTTGTTTTAGAAATTTTTTTTTTAGTGTGATACAATATGATTGTGGATTTCTCTTTATTGGGCATATGACAATTTTCAACAGTTACGATCATATACTACATAAGGTGTAATAATAGACCATCAAGGCAACTGTAAATCTATGCATATTAAGTCAAGAGACAAGGCAAACCCCTAAAAATTACATTGTCATTTCTTTATAATAGAGGAAAATCCGTTAACTCCAAATATGGCAATTAAGAATAAATTGATGTTCAGCTCAATAAGCAGATGCCATACAATATCTTTGATACACAGTTGAGTCCAATTATTTTGACCACCAGCTAATCACCGTGTGAAGGATTGAGAGAGAGCTGGACAGGTGGGAGTAATAAGGTTCTAGTAGCGTAAACACAATTATCTGGAGCCATGTGACTACAGTGTATCCAGCAGCTGTGAAGGGTGCATGGTATGCGTGTTAATTCTTTGCGCGCATGTTACACGCAATAATTAATACAAGTGTGATGTGAAGGCAGAAATCCGGATTGGACAGTCTGGGTCGTCTCCTCACTGAAAATATAGGCTGGCAAGCGTGTAATTTTGAAAAAGGATAACAGACTTTTCGCCGCTGACAGTGCGCACCAATAAAGAGAAGTCTTAATGAACTACACTAGTAACTCATTTGTGCTGGAATGGGTGGTAGAGGCATGTTGCCAGTTGACTATTGTAATTGCTGACAAAACACAATAAACTTCAGTTTTTGTGAGATTGAAGCAGTCGCAACAATAAACAGCAACAACTATATCAGAAGATATATTTTTCGGGATATGGAAAATATCGCTACGTTTTGCATAGCAGAATGCAAAAGGATCAACCTTTTTTTTCTCTACTAGATTTCCACTTCATTTTAGAAAGTAAAACTAGTCCCATTACATGGGTGCTAATTCAATATCCTGGTTCCTATGTGTTTCCATGCTGAATACTTGTGGAAAAAACGAATAAAAAAATTAATTGACATCAAATTTTGTTAATTTACTGCAATCGTACTGTTAATTTACTTCAAATTGGAATTTATGTCCCGTAAAAATATGTGCTCAGTTTATAGGGATGGCAGGAATAGATTTCTTTAGAAAAGAGTGGAAATGTGTTGTGTTTTTTAGAGCGTAGTTTGGTACGATATGAAAACCTGGGATTTAAAAAAACATAAGTACACATAAAAAATAGTGTAATAGCTAGAGATGGGCGAATTGCTTCTAACGAAGTGGAATTCGTTAGAATTTAGGAAAACTTCGGTTCGATCGAAGCAAGTTGAAGTTTGGGGTAGGGTATTCGCGTGAACGAAGATGTGCTTTTGATTGATAAAAATGGCTGGAAGCACATGGCGTTAATGGGGGCAAAGAACTCTGGGAGGAAGAAGGATAGCATACATGATATGTGCGCAGAGTGAAGCATCAGAGATACCGGCTGGATTCTGTGACGTCAGCACACTATATAAGTTCCGTGGCGCGACGTGGGAGCTCATACCGCTTCACTGTACTGATCAGGGAAGGTGTGCCCGGCTGCTATGATAATCTCTTACCTAAAGAATTCTTTTTTTTTTACAGCGATTTTTGGGGGGGTGTCTCAGTTTGGTCTCCAGAGATCTGCTTCTTCTTAACGTTCTAATTTGATTTTGCTGGGGTATTGGATAATGAAGTCAGTGTGCATCACAATGGAATGCATATACATTTTAATGCATTGCTCTACAGCACATTGAATATCAACGGGTTATCTAAGCTGTTCCTGATGTTATTTCATTTAAGATGAAACAGGTTGTTTACACTCCAGATATCCTTCATTTTTGGGTTGCTCAATTCTTTTGTTCAATTTACATCAGGGGTTAATTAAGCATTTGTCTTGCTGTGTGGTGATCTAAAGAAAAGCCGTCTTTTTCACGCAAAAAGGCATTTTTTCCTGTAGCATTATTTCATTTAACCGAAGGTTTAATTACAAGTTTTTCTTTGCTGTGGTAACGTAAAGATACACGCCATTGTAACAGCTACAAGCTGGTAGTTTTTGTTTGCTACATACTTTTGTGCATTTACATCAGGGGTTAATTAAGCCGTGTTCTGGGTTGTGGTGATAAAAGAAAAAGATTTTTAATGCAAAGAAGCATATTGCCTATAGACATAAATTCATATCCGGAAGGTCTAATTAAGCCTGTTTGTGCTTTACCATTCAGTAAAATACCAACAGTGTTTTTTTTAAAAGACACCTACAAGTAAATTTTTCGCTGAGTGCATTTGCTGGAGAGCAATTATAACAAGGGTTATCAAAGTTGTTACCTGGGGTTCATTTGGATTCAAAACAGGGTGTTATTTATCATTATATACAGTTATCTTCATCAAACAGTGTCTGTACATTTAGAACAAACTAGTAAGTCAGAAGAGAGGTGGGGAAGGGCTTTCACATGCAAGTTGGGCAGTGGCCAAAATTATGGAGCAGGCCCAGTCGCAGCACAGCAAGAGGGACGTCGCAGCAGGGGGCACTCTGTGAGGCCACATCTTGACGGTGTATTCTAGCGGCCGTTTGTTGTTCAGCAACACCAATTGTTTCTTGATTGGTTGATAGGTCATCCACTTCCTCCCATGGACATTGACAACCAAGCCAAAAGTCGGTGGGGAACGTCGTCAAGACACAAACCCTTAGTTGGCATGGCTGAGGGTGGAGAGGGGTCAGCGGCCCTCTCACTGCTCAACCTGCCTCTGTCTCATCCGGTTGCCATTTTGTAGGGCGACACAATTGTTGTATCCGCGGATGGCATCAATGCATTTTACATTCCAGGTTTGTGAGGGTTTAATAGAAGTGGTTACACAGATTCTGTTCAGATCTGAGCATAACACATAATTTCGGAGATCTTATTTTCTTCAGTAAACAAGACTGGTTCATATGCCTGTGAGGATGAGTCTGTAATGTTGTTAAGGCGCATGTTCACACAGCTTAACATTGGGAGTTTCTCACGATATTTGAGTGTAGCTGCGTATCGACGGGGCGAGATGAGTCCAGTTCATTACGGTAATCCCAGTCTTTCTCATTAGTTTTACGTCTGCCCTGTTGTATTAATTTACATGTCAATTATTCGCTGTAGGACAAAAGCAGGCCACTGCGAATACGGCGTTGGTGCAGTGACTCCATCTTATCATCGGTCTATTTTGGGAATTGAATTGTTATAACCAGGATTTCAAACATTTGGCGGGTTACAATTGGTTTATATGCTTTGGATATTTTTGTGAATACTAATGTTAAATGATTTAATATTATGGGTTTGCTGTCTCTATGTTGGGTTTATGATTACTAGGTGATAAGGTGGGGTCATGTCTGTGTAGTTATATTCACATTTTAATTCTATTTTTACTGTATTTTTGTATACTTATAAGTTATTGCTAATTTTATTAATAATACTTTGGTGGACTTTTTCTTGTTAGGCGTATTTTTGTTGTGCTTGTAGGTCCCACTTAGGTTAAGTTGTTTAGCTCTGTTCATTCTTTATAGTAGTGTCTTAAGGTTTTTGACAGTTTTACATTGCGTCAAGTTACTAATTAGTGCATACCATTAGAGCCAAGGAAGATAACTGCATTTGGCCGGTTCACACGGCTATTTGGCCGGCGTCTAATTGCGGGACGCAGATTTCGCGCCCCGCAATTACACAGTGGAGTGTGCGGGGTGGGGGGGGGGTTGGGTGGGCTGCCTGCCCGCCGCCGCATTGGATATGCATTATTCCACTCGGGCATTATCCGCCGGGTTAATGTGATGTCTACTTTCTCCCGCTTACGTATTCGTAAGCGGCGGCAGGGAGACGGATATATCCATAGTTCTCTATGAGAAATGTGGATTACCGTAATGACCGGGAGGATTTCCAGCTGTATTCGGAGGCATAATACGGGTGACAATAGGTGAAATCCGTCCCAGAATCAGCCGTTGTGAACGGCCTTATAATTAGTTGCTTTGAACGCTTGCAATCTATGTCTTTTTGAGAGATAGTAAACAAATAAACAATATAATAATACATAGTTAGAGATTGCCAAGTGGATAATAGTAAGACATACATTAATTCATATCCCTCACTATTGTGAATTCAACTTGTTCCATCTATGTTATGCCAAAACAGTCGATAATATCTCTCTCACGTTGACAATACTAAACAGATGGGAAGATCAATTTCTAAATGAGTTATTTAAAATGCATGCAGAGAAAAATAAATGGTTTTTACATATTTTGTTGTATGTTGTCTCCAGGAAGCTATAATATAACTGCTTTTTAGACATGGGCGTTGTGCTTTTTATAACTAATCGCATATGAAATAGGTATAAAAAATATTGCATACATAATACAGTTTCTCAAAATAAAAGAGGAAGTGACAAAGTTGTCCAATTACAAACGAAAGGAAAAATGTGTAAAGCTATCAGGAAAAGATAAATAGTACTATGATCATTATTGTTTAAATATTATGTATTCATTACTTATTCTATGTTAAAGATTGATCTAATATTTTGATGTACCTTTCCAAGTGTCTCAGAATTCCGGGTTTGCCAAAGTAATACTTTCAAAATGAAGTCTGCAATGATATTGCATTTGTAGTGTAGGATTCATAAAATACCCCCCTTATTTTTTTTTATGATGATACACAAAAAATATTTGTTAGTTACTTGTTCGAAATGCAATTTATGTTTGGGCGAAACTAGCCACATAAAATATTGGATGGGACCCATTCTCCTCCTACCTGACACCATTTTCAGGGAACTTTTAACAGTCTGCAGTTATATGGTACTACAAGAAAGAAGACCTTCATATACATTCAATTATTTATACCATATACTGTACGAAGCAAAATCGCCCACTATATAAACATTACAATAATCGCTACTACATAAGAAACTCGATTATACCGATCTCAGAAATGGACACTAAATTACCACACATAATGACTGATAATATACCTCTCATACTCATTACTGATACGATTCAGTGTACAAAGGACAACTATTAGTATTCTAGTGACATATAGTTGTAGATAACCGCAATGTACACAGGCTCTGCACGATATCATAATGATTACAGTGATGTTCATCTTGTGACGATTTTTATGGAAGAGCAAGTTCACTTTCCCTTTTGTTCTGCAGACCGCCATGATGACTTCTCAAAGCCACCACTCATCCCAGCACCTCTCTCACTCTCCACCACCTCTGTTCAAACTTCCCAGGGGTGGAGGCACAGGTACAGGCCTTAGTTTAAAGGCCCAGTCTCCTAGAGGGGAGGAACAGAGTATTCCCACCTGGAGATTGTGTTACAGCTATGGCCTGTACCTCTCAGAATCATATTACCAGGTAGGAAGATCCCATTAGATAGGCTGGTTGGCCCTAGGTATTTAAGTTGGTAGGCAGCCGTTAGGCCACAGGTGGGTAGGCAGTACATAGGCCAATGGAAGGTAGGTACGTAGGCAGTAGTTAGGCTCCAGGTAGGTAGGCAGCACCCAGGTAGGTAGATAGGCTGTAGGTAGCTAAGTAGGCTTTTATATTTTAATAGATCGAAATTTTTTGGATGTGGCGATATCAAATATGTGTCACTATTATTTTCTTTTTTGTGGCAAAAGGCAAAAGGTGGTGAGTTGAACATTTAATTTATTTTTTTTTAATTTGAAATTAAAGGGGTTGTCTCACTACATTGATTCATTTTACCTCAGTCCTGTTTTCTCAGTTTCATTTTTGTATTCAGGGGCATGTTTACTGGCTTCTACTGGTCTGCAGTGACAAGCTGCTGAGGACAACAGGTCTGTCGCTATAGTGACCAGCGCTGGCATTGTATTAGGAAAGATCAAACAGGTCTGTAGCTATAGTGGCCTGAGAAGCTGATGCAGCCCATACAAGAAGGGATATCTAGGAATAGGTAGGACAATTTTATTGGACACTTATTGCAAAATGACTTGTTTTTGCAAAAATCTTTACTCTTTTTACATCCTTGTAGTGAGACAACCCCTTTAAGTCCCCATAGGGTGCTTCACCACTACAGGCGCGACCATTTGAACACGCGTGTCACAGGTTCGCCGTCACTGCTGAACACTATGGCCTATACCTCCTCTCTTGCCCCTTCCCTCACAATCGTGTTATGCGGCCTAGTGCCAACACAGAGTTCAACAAGCCCAACTATCACTCTATAACCGTTGTGTGGTAAATTCTGCAAGAACGAGTTGTGGTTTGGAGTTAGAAAAGACGTCTCCTGGGAGTCATTGGATGCAACTGCAGATCGACTGCATACAACTGGTATCTAACCCTATACAGTCACTGTATGGGGAGAATATTGGTAGCATTGTAATGGTTTATATTCAGGAACAGTTTAGCGGTACTGTTCCGTCACAATGAGATCATGATGTGGCGGTATTATTTGATCTTTGTACAGTGGTATCTTTAATAATATTGGCCTTGGTGTATTGGCTTGGTCAGTAACAGTATAATGATATTTGCTCCTTGTACAGAGGTATTATGTGGTCACTGTATGACTATTATTTAGAGGTATTATTCATACAACATTATCTTGTACCTATTTGTATGTATTTATTTATATTACATAAATTATTTTATATAAATACATCCTTATAGACCCTATTAATTCAGCCATTTTGTTGGTGCTGGTTTGCTGGAAGAAGCTGAACCTAAGTTGTTGTGCTTGGGAGTGGTTAGAGGCATGTCCTTGTGTGATGTCATGTGTCTGGGTATGGTTATGCTATGTTCACACGGCTTAAACTGGGACGTATCTCGCCCCATATTTAGCGCAGTACGGCGCGAAGTACGGGGCGAGATACGTCCCAGTCATTACAGTAATCCACAGTTCTCATAGACAATACGCCACGGGGGGAGATAAGTGACATGTCAATTACTAGCGGCGAATACGCGCCGCTAGTAATGAATGTGTATGGGGCCGGCGGGCTGCTGGCCCCCCCCCAGCATAGCAGGAGTCAGCGCAAGCTCCCATAGTCCCGGCGTAATTGCGCCCCGCAATTATGCCATGTGAACCCTGCCTTAGGGTTGTGGCCTGGTTTCATGTCATTTTCTTGGGAGTGGTTAGAGGTGTGGCCTTATACAGATGTAGTAGAGTACAGCATAACCGTGATATCACAGCTTTTCATGTTATCTGCTTTGATCTGTAAAAAAAGGCCATTGAAAAGCATTGAAAAAGGGTAGATAACATACTGTGCCGTGATATCATGGTGCAATAACTGTTCTGTCTAGTTCTGCTACATCTGTACGTCCCTCTGTGCTTTATCCATAATAATCACCTAATACCAATACAACCTATATAAATGTTAATAGCCAACTAAGGCCAAAGGGGAGTTTTAATGATGGCGCTGTACATAGGTATCTAGAAATGGTACTGAATAGGAGACCAAATATATTGCATATTGTGTGCAATGTATCAGGTATATAGCAAGGGAATACATCAGTCAAACATTTTCTATTTTTGAAATATGTGCGGCCGCGCATTTTTGTGACCAAAAAATTTTT